>VYZW01040461.1:355744-465037 GCA_013401315.1 Balaeniceps rex | reverse complement strand
TTGTTGCCCCCCCCCCCCCCTTTTTCTCTCTGGGTGAAATGAAGGACTCTGTTTTCTTTAGGTCATGCTTTTTGTGTTTAGGTGGCGTTGGAAGCTGTCCAGGTGACCTGCTGGGGTTATCTTAATACTTCACATGAAATACCTGTGCAGGACTAGAGATATATACTCCAAGATTGTAGTATATATAAACACACTTCTTTTTTTTTTATGGGAGGCTTGCCACCTTTGGAAGGAAAATATTTTTTTTCTTTACTATTCTTGAATTTAGTTTCTTAAAATTGTCGTGGTCATGCTTATTGCATAGCCCAATAGATCCCAGATAGATCCCCTTCTAAATAATACAGGAGACAGTATGCAGAAATCTTTGTGCTCCCTGCTTATAGGTGAGATTGAGCTGAGGAGATGTTAAACATTTGCTTATGCTGCAGCAGGTCTAATAGCCACGGCAGGAGATACTGACTCCAGGGCCTCTTCGAGTCCAACACACTCCATCACGGTGGGAACCTGTAATGCTACTGGGATGTGAAATGGTCTCCTCTTTTCCTGGAAAAAGCAATGACCCAACAGTAAGATTACTCCAAGCAGATTGATTTGTTATAGTGCTAAAAGCCATGACACGTAATTAGAGCTTAGGAGCTATAGTGTCTGGGAACCTCTCTTGGTAATTGTTGATATCTTTGGTTGAACCAAAGTTATTTGCTACCTCGCTCTTCACGTTGAGTACATGGTGCACTTTATCATTTTATCTGTGGGTTTCCGAGTGTTTGATGTATTTAGCTGCACAGTAGCGCTGGGGAAAAACCTCTTCAAAATAGATCTACGGGATTTGTTTCCCTTTTAGAAATGGAGCTGGGGGGAGTGCAGAGGCTGTGAGACCTGCTGATGGCACCCCAGCTCTCCACGGGGATCTGGGCCTGAGCTGGTGTTGAAATGACTGTACATGTCTTCCCCTCATGGCTTGGAGGGGATCAGAGCAATGTCCAAACTAAGCTTGTTCCTCCTGAAAGGAGTGCAGTCCAGATGTACGTGAGCTGGGTGGAAAGTCTGACGCATAAAGTTTTTCAGTCTCTCTTTTTTTGATGAGAAAAGAGGCTAGAGATGCAAACCAAATCACACCTTTCATTGTGATGAGTGAGTTAGATATCTCTTTCGGCTTCAGCCCTGATCTTAGCTGAGGGGCATGGGTGGAGCCCTTTATTTCTTGGCACTTCTTTGTAATGGCACAAGCAGCGCGCCTACATCAAGTATTGTATCAGCTGCCTTCTGAGCAAGTGGCAAAGCTGCACAGTCTTGCAGTCAGCAATATCTTGAATAATAATTATGATAGAAGCACTTCTGTTGAGCTTAAGTGCTTTATTTCCACCTACTAAAATCCTTTGCCAGGAAGGTTTGAAAAACTAGGTTGATTTAAATCTTTCTTGATACATTTGAGGTTTGTCTGCCTTCTGATGTGGATAGGCATCGAGCACTCTGGAAAACATTTATCCTGCCGCCCTTAAGAGAGCTGTTCTCCAAGAGAAATCTGAATCTCTACCTGGTCCAGCATTGAAATATCGCTGGAAGCTGGTTCCTACTGGTCCTGCAACTGTTAGCTCTGGTGCATCAGTTGTGGTGAAGTTAAGGACAAAGCACAGAATTAGCAAAGTGCCTTGCAAAATCTTATTGCTCACAGTGATGATAGTTTACTGTATTAGTTTCATCATCTCATATCTTTGGAGAATAAGCACCAATGGTGGTGTTTTGCAAAGCTTTTTGAGTAGCTGGACAATGCTCTTTATCCGCATAGATCCATTGGTGAAAATTAAAATCTTGTTGGTATGTGTGCACGACGTAGATGCATGTTCTTTTGGAGATATGGAGAAGGGTTTTGATAGGGGTGGAGGCATCTCGGTGTTCTGCACCTGAAGATGGTAACTTTTGCTTTATTTTCTCAACAGGAGAAATTCTCAAAACTTTCTCTGAAAGGTTGATAACTGGGTAATTAGTAGCTGGAGCTGTGTATTTTAGGGGATTTTTGGTGTGGAAGTCCCCTTGAGAACTTTTCTTCACTTGCGTTACTTCCCTCGTGCCTTCATGCTGGGGGTCTTTGCAGATCTTTCTCATGACCTTATCAATTAACATGACGGGCTTAAAAGTGGGCTGTGGCTGAAAAACTGGGGGTGGGTTGTTGCTGCAGGGCAGGGTGAGAAGGGCCCCAGTTTGGGTGGGTTGGGGAATCTTCCCTGGCACATCAGCTCTGCCATGCGCGGTGGAGCATTTGCATTGCCCTCTTGTGGCAAGTGCCCTGGAGCCGCTGGGGTCAGGAGGCTTTCCGCCGTATGTAGTCGATGGCGTTCCTTAGGAAGATCTGTCCTCCTGACAGCAGAACCGTGATTAAACAATTGTGCAGTTTTCAGTCTGTTTTTTAATTCAGCAGCCTCTCCAGTGAAACCGTAGCTCTCCTAATCTAGAAGCGTGTTAGCATGAAAACCTGAAAGTGAAGCTGATGGGATGTAGGAAGTGAAACCGATAGTTCAAGAGACATTATTGGAAAGGTGTTCCAAAATACGTAGTCTAAGATCTAATTGTAGCTCTCGAATTATTTGCAGTTAAACTCGCCTAGAGGTTTTTGTAATGCCTCAGCAATATTAATAGTTTCGGAAACTTGATGGAGGGAACAAAACAGAGAACAAAAGCACTGAAAATTAGATAATCCGTTCTTTCAGCTTTGTGTGCATTTCTCTTCTTTCCACCAAACAGCATTCTCCTCCTGCCAGGAATTGGTGGTGGGCTTAGATCCTGCAGTTGTTTAAAACAACCCTGCAGCAAAACACGAGCATGTGCTAAAATCTGGGCTACCAACCCGGCAAGAATTAGTTTCTGAATTCAATGCTGTCATCTTTCTGTCTGTAAATGGTGAAGGGAGGCTGTGTGTGTGCAGCCACACACCCTGCAGACCCCTCCTGGAGGGCGATGCCTTGCAGACATGCCTGCGGCCCCTTACTCTCTTTGTTCTCTCCATCCCCAGCGTGGCTGGGGCGAAGGGGTTTTATTGTGGCGGCGGCGGGTGAATTCCTGCGTGCGCCTTCCCCGGGCCTGCTGCCCCTCTAATTGTTGTGTTGTCAGAAGGCGTGTGCCTCCGAAAGCCTTATCTGATTCCTCCAAAAGCCTTGCAAGCAATTCAGATGTTGACCCCTTGAGCGCAAACAACTCTCCGCCTGCCTCGGGGCATACCTCCGAGACGAGGCTTAGTTCTTTTTCTTGTGTGTGTAAACCCCGCGGCTGGCTTTGTCACTGGGGATGGAGCACCTGCCTGGGGAGGGGATCCAGGGACCAGGGAAGGTGAAAGGCTGGTGGGACTCAAAGGGAGAAGGGGAGTCCAACAGCTGCTTGTGTCAGCACGGGGATAAGTGCAAGGAGATTAATAGTTATTTAAAGAGCAAATGGGGACATGGCATTCGGCTGTGGCATGCGAGTGTATAAATGCAGTGGAATGGCTGCTCCACTGGTAACATTTAGACAGATGGTCCTGGACTGAAAGGAATGAAAAGGATCTTTGATTCTCTTAAGGATATCTTAAATTTTAATGGGGCACCTTTTTTTTTTTATTTATTTTTTTTTTAATTGACTCCCAGGCAGCACCTTCAGCATTTCCAGACTGTGCTGTCTTGTTAACGCTGACTGCCCGTTTGGCCATCTTTCTCCATCATCTTAAGTAGCCTGGGATTAGAGGGAATAGTTTTTAAGTGAAAGCTGAAACACTATTGTTTTGCTGTCTGTATGTCTGAGTTGGTTTAGGAGGTTGTTTTCATCACAGCCGTCTTTTCATCATTCTGCTGGTTAGGGAGTGTGTCTGATGCTAATCTCCATGAGAAATGAAACAACTGAGTGATACTTCTACATTTTTGAGAAGTCTTCAGGTCTTATTAGGGTATTCTGGGGCAGAAGGGCAGGTAGGTTTGGTTTTTTGGTTAAATACAAAATTATGGAGCAGGAAAAAGGCTGTGCCTGATGCAGTACACCAGCATTCTGGTTCTTTCCATACAAAATTAGCCTCAAGGGAAAACCTGTACCAAATGCCTGTTAAATAGGTCTTGGTTGGTTGAATAGCCCGCAGGAGATGAGACATAACTGTCATCTGCACTGCCAAAGCTGCGATCTCCTCTTGGAGAAGAAGAATCAGTCTGGATTGCTTTCTCCTTCATCAACTATTTAGCATGCTTTGAGTCCAATTGCAGATGCTTGTTTGCCCATCTAACAGGGGTGCTGAGCATCTATAACATCCCTGCTGTTATAGGTGGGGAAACTGAGGCAGGGAGGGCAAATGACTAACCTGAGGCAACACAGACAGTCACTGGTTCACCCAGGATTAGGACTCAATATGTAATTGCTTTTATTACTCTGCTGCCTGAAGGCCTCAGACAAAACAGAGGCCCATTAAGTGGAGTGCTTTTCACATAGCAGGAGCAATCCTTGCCCTGCAGACCTTGCTGCCTGAAGTAGGCTGAGGGTGGAGGGGGAGGCGAGATGGCTTGCCCAAAGACACAGCGCGTCTCTGGCAGAGCAAGGGAGGGAACCAGCTTTACCTTCTCTCTGCAGACCATCCCAGCTCCCAAAATGAAGTCCCCTGTGCCATTCCCCACCAGACCTTCTCCTTCCCACCACAGCTCATATTAGCAAGCTGATCCATCTCTGCAAAGTCTGGTGTGTCTTGCTGAATACCCAACAGCACCAGGCTCACCTTGGGCTTTTAATTAAAACCCCATAAAATATCAGACTCTTCCAGTGAAACAGTGACAGAAACCTAAGGAAGACCTCTATTTGGTGGCTCAGAATTCTTTACCTCCTCCTCTTCTGGAAGGACAGCTGAGAGCATGAAGTGTTTGGGTGTAGGGAGGGCACTTCATCCTTGCAAAGGGACCAGCCTGTTTTCCTCCGTGGCTGAAATGACTGGAGAAACTGGGTGTTAAATGGCTTGTCCAAGGTCCCTGGGAAGCTTGGCAGGTAGCTTGTGTCATTCCCTTTCACGTCTTTGGAAGAGTGATGATGTGCTTGAAGCTTCGTTAGGGCTGGTGGGATTCCCAGTATCAGGAAAACTTTTTGTTATGGGTCTTGCTGTTGGTGCTCTGACTTGGAGAGCCTTTGTTGCTTGGCTGGCAACACAGAGTTGTCTCTGGAAAAGAAGCAACTATTGGAAAGAAGAGGGAAGTCTGGAGCAGACTGGCTGAAGTACTGAGAGATATGCGAGCTTGATGGCTCTGGATGGGATTGAAGATGCAGGATGTGGAGAGGCATGAGGTGCTTGGACCCTTGAACAAGGGGAAGAGCCTGAGTCCCTTCTGCCATGTCAGCTGCTAACCGCAGAACCAGGTGTGCGTATTGCTGTGTGCTCCTGGGTGATCCCAGAGCTGTCGGGGATGGGTACCACAAACCTTTTTGATGCTGCTCTCCCTAAGCTGGGCACAAATAATGCCCTTTGGACACACACAAGCATGAGACTATATGTACCTGGCTGAACCCCATGTACCGCTCACTTGCTGCCCTGTCTCCACGGCCAACGCTGGGTCCTTTGGAGTAATAAAAGTTTGGGGTAGTTGTGTAACTCTCTCTCCCCAGAGTAATTTCCCAGCTTCCAACTGTTTGTGGTTCAGAATTTTAAAATCGGATATGCTGCCTTGACGGATTTTTCTCCAGCAGAAATTGTCTGATGCCTTTTTGAACATATGTAGGTTTTTAGTATCCACAGTATTTCGTGGCAGAAAATCCATGTTTATTTGTGGGCTTTGTGAAGAACCACTCTGTGTTTAAACCAAAATCCTGTTCAAGATGTTTTCTTGTCCCCCAACTCCTCTATTAAGAGAGCATGAAAACTCATTTCCTATTTGCTTTTTTCCAATATTGTTTAGGAATTTATCCACTTCTGTCATACTGCGTTCCACCTCTCTCCTCATTGTCTCTTTTCCAGGCTGAAAAGTTGTCATCTACTGCTGCATTACAGGAAGGCATTGAAAGAAGGCATTGCTCATTCTTGTCACCTCTTTCTGAAATTTGTTCCCCTCTCATCTCTTTCAGATGGGGGACCAGGGCTGCACATAAAATTTAGGGCATTGGGCATATGATTTTTCTGCTAACCTCTCCCTGATCTAAACTTTGGCTTTCTGTACTCCATTCTCTAACCTCTGTTTTTGATGTCTTCAATTGTTTCATACGTCATTTGTTCCTGGAGGCTACTTTTGGGGCACAATCACATCTGTTCATTTAAGTGCTACACACTGTGCAACTGCTGCTGCTTAAGTACGTGGGGAGGCCTTCCATGCTGTGAGCTACCATGCTGCTTGATGAGACCTTTAATTCCTCTCCACTGCTGTCTGTGACCGGTCACTGGGAACTGAGTGCACGGTGCAACCTGGTTAAGTGCTATGAACCTTTTCTCCAGTGAGTCGCACTTCAGTGCAGTTACTACCTGAGTTAGAGGCCCTAAATGTCACTGTGCATAGCAGGATCAGATCCACAAGAAGAGGAGCAGTCTTTGTGTAGAGTGCGAGACCGTCAGAGACAATCTAGCCTTGTACAAGCTAAAGCCAGTTGCACTGTAAGGAACCTGGTCATTGTTATCAGGTTATAGCAGTCCCTTCAAAAGGGTCTTGGTCTAAGGTGTTGCTAGACATAAGGAGCCTGTCTCCTCGTGATGGCTCGCTGCCCTGCAAATCACCTCCTTGTTATGTGCAAGCTCTTTTCCCAGCTTGGCTGTTGATCTACTGTGTGGCTGTGAGAAGCTTTACTTCTTTCTGTTTCAGTCACCAATGTAAAGTGGGGTATACCCTTTGCAAATCTCCCTCCTCTTGGTGTGACACGTGTTCGATGCTGCTGAGATCATGCTGTGCATTCTCATCCGTGAAGGCCATGCCATGGCTAGCCAGCCTGTGCTAACGTTGCTTCTATAACAGTCCTGTGCATCTCTCTTGCCTCTAGCCGCAGTACACGAACCTGGGGCTCCTGAACAGCATGGACCAGCAGATCCAGAATGGCTCTTCCTCCACCAGCCCCTACAACACGGAGCACGCGCAGAACAGTGTCACGGCCCCCTCGCCTTACGCCCAGCCCAGCTCGACTTTTGACGCCCTCTCACCCTCCCCAGCCATCCCTTCCAACACAGACTACCCAGGACCTCACAGCTTCGATGTATCATTTCAACAGTCCAGCACAGCAAAGTCAGCAACATGGACGGTAAGGATGCAGCATTGCTTTGCTCCTTCTCTGGCTTTGGTCCCGATGCTACTAGTGACATTATTCATATGATGCATATCCAGCTTGTGCAAGAATGGAGTGACCCATGTCCTCTTCAGTGCATGACATCTCGCACAGAAGGGAGATATTTATCTTGGCCACTCTAGGAGGGTGTGGTGGGAATTTAACCCCCCAATAATATCACTAAATCCCAGGTGAATAAAATGCCTTGCAAAATGACAGTCACCTAAAGACTGCATATGATGAAACAGTGACTCTCCATTTGGGTCTAGCAGGTGTGCTGGAGTAAAACATTGGGCGGGCATAAGCATGGCTTCAGTGCTTCCCTTTGCTTTCTTCAGCTTCCATTGGTTTGCGTAAAGTTTGGCATGAGGGGCTGTGACACCAGGATGGAGGTGGTGCCCCCCCGCTCCGACCCATGGAGTGCGGGGCTTTCTCTTTCTCAGTGTCCTTCCCCTCTTGCAGCTGGTGTGGGAACCCCAGTGGCACCAGCTCGGGTCAACCCTGCGGTATTTGGGTTATTTGTATATATTTATTTTAAATTTTTTCTTTTTTTACTTAACATTCTGCTCTTGCTGTCAGAATAGTCCCTTTCTTATTTAAAAAAAAAAAAACAAACAACAACAACAACAAAAAACCCAACCAAACAAACAAACCTGTATGGAGCTGGAAACTTGAAGCCCAGCTCTTGATTTTTGGTGGAGCTGGCTTGATTGTTCAAGCTCTAGAAACTTCGTAGCCCAGGACACAGCGCTGCTGGAGCTATATGTCCTGTTGTGGTTTAGGGCTCTAGAGTAGAGATGTTCGCAGCAGAGAATATTGCTGTCTTAAAGATGTTCAATATTTGCCTTACTCTCCTTCAGGCACTTGGAGTAAGTGCAGTGAATAATGCCCTACCTCACGCTACCTGAATAAAAGCAGGGACTCAATTTAAAAAAAAAAACAAAACACATTGTAGTTAAAGAAAAAAAAAGAAGATACACTTTTTACCAAAAGCCAAGAGCACTAAAATAGTGTGGGGTTTTTTTTCTTAATCTGAGGAACTACTTCGATCTCCAATTTAAATACAATCTAGCAGGAATTGCAACTAACAAACAAACTCCTAGCCATTGCTGCCAGCAAAGCAGCAGAGCCAACGTGCTCCACTCTGGAAAAAGATGTCAGATAACAATAAATCACTGTAAGGTTGCAAGCCTTTTCCAGTAAAATTTGTCTAAAACTGGTAACAATAACTTTGTCCAGGAAATTGTGTTTCATGGGGTTAAAATGTGATAGGTCTGCTCAAGACCAAGTTTTTCATTTGTTTATGCATAAAAGGGTGAAGGATTTTTAAATGAGGTTGAAATTGCACCTTTTCCTTATTTGCATTGGGAGTGATGCCGTGCTGTAGTTCACGCTTGTTTTCATGTCCAGGTTTCTCCACTTGCACTACACACATTATTTATTTTCACTTCCCTTTAAGCAAGGAAATTGTTGGTCAGTTCTACTTTCCATTTCTCGGAGCAAGAAAATGATGCCTTGGATTTTTGCAGACTGCTCTGGAGAGGGTCCTTTGAAGGAGATATGAAAATATGTTCTCTTTTGATACATATGATACAAAGAATTATCTAACACAGCTGCAGGGAACCAGAGCATTTGATGCTGTCCTTTCAAGTATGAACAGCGGTCTTTTGAAATGAGGTTTGAACGTATGTAGTAGGCTGTTCCAGCAGGGCTGAAGACGAGCGAGCTACTTGTGAGCTTAAAGTTAAGCAAGCACTTGAGATGTTTCACTGTAGTGATAGTGGCTTTCTGGGGTAGAAGTGGAGGCTGAGGTTTAATGTAGATCTGGGTAGTAGTCAAAGATCAGATTACATGCTGGCTTTAAAAAAATAAATAAAATTGCTCCTTGGTGACTACAGTCACGAAACATGTGCAGCCTGGGGACAGGCACGTTTAGCTTCCCCTCCTTTTCTTTTGCCCTGATGTCGACCACGCTACCAACAGATGAAGATGTGCTCCGTGTACCTGTTGCAGTCTGTCTAGGGTAAATCTGTGTATTTTACCAAAGGAATGGGGTCAATTTACTAAAGTAATGGGATCAAAAATCTCTTCGATCCGGGAGGAGTGACTGCAGTCCAGGTGCCCCTGTGCTGAGCCAAGTGACCCAGATTTAGCTGCTCGTGCAGGAGCTGGCGGTGTGCTGTATGTTTGCAGTGGATGATAACAGTCTTGTGGTGGTGGCTGGGGACATTCAATCAATATGCCTTTCACAGCAGAGCATCTTTCCATCTTCAGAGCTCTGCCCTTCTGCTAATTAATCCACCAACTCATTTCACATGGGCTCTTGAGCAGTTGGTAATATGTGTTCGACAGCTTTATCAGTGGGGTGGGTGGGGAAGTACGTGAAGGCTCTTTCCCGCTGCTGTCCTGAGAAATGTGGAAACATGCGTGAAATGTTGATGAAAGGAGGAGTGATTGCCCCATCCTCTCAGTAAGAGCAAGTTCTCGGAGTTGCTCATTCCCCCCACCATGTGACTTCATATGCTTTGATTAATGCATGTCGTCTTTTCTTTAATGATGGATTAGGAACTTACCCAACTGGAAGAGTTTCTTCCACTGCAGTGACCTATTAAAAGTTTAATTACTTGATGGCCCCACCCTTATTAAGAGTCCAAAACTTGAAAGCCTTGTTTCTTATTTTTTTTTTTTTTCCCCTCTTGCCATTCCCCAGGGCAACAATATTATGTAAGGAAACCCATTGTATCGCACTTTCCCCTGTTCGGGAGAGGACGATCCAGGCTGACCCACCTTGCCTTGCTGGGAAGGCTCGGTGGTGACTGGCAGGGGATCTGCTGTCCTGGCTGACAGTGCGCTTCACCGGAGCTCCTCCGCGCTTCTGGTCTGAGTCATGTTAGATTAGGTCATGGGAGCGAAGGTTGTGGGCTTGGTAAGAGGACTGGGTTATTTCTCTAAAAAGCAAGAGCTGCTTTCATGGGAGGGTTAGAGGCCTGTGAAGATGCTTCAGATTTCTCAGCCACTTTGTGCGTTTAGCTCCCAGTCTGCATGCTTTGGAGGCGATAATCTGGAATCGTGTAGATCCCAAGGTTACTTCTTTTGGAGGTGGGGGAAAGGAGAGAGGGTACTTGCTGAGTACCTAAATGCTATGTCTCTGAAAACAGCCCTGGAATCATATCTTTTCCTAAAACCCACCCCACACACACACCAAGTTCTGCAGACTTTTTCTATGGGGCAGGTTTATTGTTCTAGGACAGTGGGCACCCTTTGCCAAATCAGCAGTATTTGCATAGGATAAGCTGCTCAGGTTTGTGATGGGCTCCTAATTAAAGGGGGAGGTGGGGAGAAAAAGAAAACTGGCCAAAAATTGCAGAGAGGAACACTAGCTGCTGCTTCGTGAGAGGGTGATTTCATATGTATGAGCAGTTCACTTTGAAAATATTACAAATTTTCTCTCTGAAGTCTTTCATGACCTAAAGTAGGAATTCCAGTAAAACATGCTGTCTAATCAGGTTAGCTCTTCATTTGTATGCAATGTTGAACTAATTAATGATGACAAATTGAGATTGGATTGCAGAGGACTTTATAAGCATCCTTGATTATTTTTTTTTTTAATTAATGACCTGAGAACACAAGAAAGAATATAAGCAGGTTAATCAGTCTTTTCAGAAGGAAAATCTGTAACAATTGAAACTCAACTGAAGTGTTTAAGAACAAAAGCCTTAATAGTCTGAAGTGAACAAAGTTTCTCACATGCATACTCATGGTAGAATAAAACCTTGAAAACCACGCTGCGAAGGAACAAGCAGTTATCATTTTGTAATGCTGAGATAGAAGGTCATTGAGGTTGAGTGAGAAGCCCTGTGAATTGGGTGAAGTAAGAACTTATCCAGAACTGTGTGTCATTTATTGTGGGATATTTCCTCTGTGAGAATACCCATATTCCCATGCCTTGTGATATCTCCTCCCGCTTCTGCAGCAGAAGAAAACAAGGCATTTCAAAAGTGTGCCACCTCAGATTTTTTTTTCTTTATGGAATAAGTTGTGTGCTGATCTTCCCCACCCACTCTGAGTGCAAATAAATAAATAAACAACGGCACTGGCTTTCCCCCCCTAAAAAAAGATTTGGCAATCACCTGCCACTAGCAGAACCTGTTACATGGGGAAGAACATGATTGCAGTAGGAAAGTAAAAATTAAAATTGTATGTCAAGGTAAGTAAAAGTTAACATTACTGCCAAACGCCAGCTATCAAAAAATGAATCGGATCCACCCATCCCCATAAGCAAGATACCACCTTATAAGTCATGAGACTTTTAAAAAGACAAACAGGTTCTTCTTATTCTCCCCCAGGTTTTTGAGCCTTTAGGGTGCATCTACTAAAACTTTTAAAGCTTTTCTTGGTAGTCATGAGGGTTAAGGAAAAAGAAGGCAGAAATAACTTTAAGTTTTTAAATGAAAACTGAAACTTATTTGCAAATTTTTGATTCTGCTGAAGACAGACACCCAGCCCTGCAAGACTTGCATAATTCAGGTGTTGGCAATACCTGAGTTTAGCAGTTTATTCATATGCCCTGCAGTAGGTTGGAGCTGAGCTGGATTGGTCCTTGCAGGGCTTTGTTATGAAACACGGAGCTCTGCAAAGATGCAGTCTGTGTTCCAGTCAGGCTCATTGGTTCTCCTGTTCTCAGTAAACTCAGCTGTACCTACAGCTGTAAGAAAATGCTCAGATTTCAGACTCTTTGCTAGCACAGCTGGATAACAGCCTGTGCAACATGCATGAAAGCAAGTAAATGGATTGTGCTGGCTGGGGTTAGTGGATTTGGAAAAGCTGCATTTTAAGGAAGGTGAAAGGAATGCACTTAAATCAGTCCACACGAGCAATAACAGGTTTCCTTGGTTAAGAGTACAGATTCCTTGGCTGGGTTATCTCAGTCTTTTTATTTCAAATTGATTCATTCCGTTTTCATTTTAAAATATATTCTGTGTCCTGAACCACCTGGTAAAACTGGGAAATTTTTCCCAATCTCTATAAAATGAATTAGAGGACTGTGAACAAGCACAGTGAAGCAGTGAGAGGGCAATTAGATGTGCGCATCACCTTGACTCAACAGTCCTTAATTATGTGTTCAGTGTTCTCTTAAATAATCTGTTCAAATAGCACATTGTTTCAATAACACTGGTAATGTTCAGTATTGTCCCAGCTGCTGATTATCTCTCTGCATCATACATGAAAACTTTTTTTTAAAGGCTGGTGAGTCTCCCCATGAGCATACATGTGGGGCTGTGCTAAGTGTTCATGTGAAATCTTAGCTTTGTTATTCCTTGGTTTGTGTGTTGGTCAGTGTAATTTGAACTTTCCAATTTTACCTTTTAATATTATTTTTAAAGCTGCCAGGAGAAGGGGAGTGGCAGTGGTCTTGTTAGAGGATTTTGAATTTCCCTGTTGTCAGAGGCTCCTGGTCAGCAACGATGTAGGCTTTAGCTGTTTGCGCGGGGCAGCTGAGAAGCGTCCTTGTAAAAGAGAGACTCATTTGTGCAGAGGGTCTGCAGACCTCGCCAGGCACTGAAATCAGTCACCTCCTGGCCACTCTGCTAATCCTTTCGTGCCTCTAAATCTAGGCTTTCTCTTCAGCCCCGCTGGTTGCCCAGCAAAGTTAATTTTGCTGGTGATAACCCCCCTTGTTCCAGCAGGAGTGAGGAAGGGAAGTGATGCCTGTAATCCAACAGGAGAGTCATGATCTGGAAGGAGAAGGCAGCGGAGGAGGAGATGGGGTTGCAGCCTTTGGATGCACACGTGTAGGCTGCAAGAGCTGATGCAATGGTGTGAGCTAAGGGCTTGGCTCCCCGCTGATCTCCGCGAAGCAGCACTTCCATATTTGGGCATTTGTCTCGGGTGAGAAGTGGTTGAGATTTGGCTTCCTCAAGCTCTCTGCAGCCATGCCTGCCTGAAGAGGCTGTTTCCAGCGCACGCTGCCTCTTGGCATGGAGCAGACAGGGAGGCAGGGCAGGCATTAATTGCTACCACCATTCTTGTGCACGGAGAGGTTGCAATCGCGCTTTCCTGCTTGAAGAGCTTGTGAGGTGCGTTTCCCTTTGTGTGATATTACAGGTCCTAACACCAAGACTGTTGAGGCATACGTAACTTGTCCTAGGTCATCTACCTGGAAAGAGAGGAGCCGGGCTTATTGTCTTTGAAGGAGGTGCCTTTCTCACGGCAGGGAGGTGTTTTCAAGCTAGCAAAGCTGGGAAGAACCAGTTCACCTGTGAGAACCAGCCAGGAGGGGCCTGCTGGCTTCTGTTTGGGTTTTTATGCTTGAGTAGAAGGAGATCTGAGTGCATTAGGTTTCCATTAGAATGTAATTGTGCTTTTTCCTCCTAATCTCTTTGTCATGTATATTTTGTTTTTATTAGCAGTTATCTTCTTCTGTTACTCCTTACAAGCAGCTCTACAGATCTGTGTAATAGTTTCCAGAAAACATCTTATGATGTGAGCTGTCTTGGTTTTTTCTTTTCCTTTTTGTATCCTTTATTGTTTTCTAAAGCCTACCAAGGCAATATAGCCTCCCTATGTGACCGGCTGTCATTGTAGCAAGGAGTTTTGCTATATGCTCTCTCTTACACCAGCACCCTCCGTGATGACAGAGCTGAGCTGTGGTGTAAGAGCATGCTGTAAGGGGTGGTCTGTACCCCACGCAGCTAGCGATGCCCAGGAAGGCTGAGAAGGGAAGTTATTTACTTCCTGATTATATGAAGTGGTACCTGTTGGCACTGGGAACAGAAAATTTGGGTCTCCTGACTTGCAGTGGTGTGTGCTCTGCTCTTCAAACAGCACAGTTAGTGTTGGGCACCAGCATGCCTGACCTGCTCAGAGAAAGCAGGCTTCAGGTGGTGTGAACGTCCTTCTCTTTCAATGAGGATTTAGCCTCTTGGTTGCTATGTTTGCGGCTGATTCTCTCCCAGTGTAATAGGAGACCAGTTAGAGCTCACTACAGGTCTCCCAGGATCTGCAAGGAAAAACACGGAGACATTAGGGTCGAACATATGAGGATGGAGATAGTAGTCATGGGGAGAGGTTGTGTCCTCCACAGGGGCAGAAGATCCCTCTGCTGTTTTGCACAAACAATTTCTAGTTGTACTGGCATCACACTTTTTTATTTTCCTTTTTTTTCCCTTCAGAAAATTTGTTTTAAGGTTTTAATTATTTTTGAATAAAAATTCAGAGGGAGAGAATTAAGTACAAGAAACTTTTTTTGGTTCTTAATAAGAATTTTTTTGTCTATGTGGAGAGGAAAAAGTGTTAATTAAACATAATTTTCATCAATGCAACTTGCACAAAAAAGCCCCACCTACTTTCATGAGAAAGGAATAAAGAGAATCATAATCCTGGATTAGGTATCTTTCACTACACATATATAAAAACAACACCGTGTGAAAAGGGGGAAAAAATATATGTATACACACACACACCAAACATACCAATGCGCCTCCAGCAGTATTACCAAAGGAATTAACTTTACAAGAAACAGCCACAGTCTGGAAAGAAGCCATTTTTCAAATAAAAGCTGAATGAGACTTGTGGTTTCTGAGAACTATGAGAAGGAAGGGTTAAAAAAACATTTACAGATAAGAATAGCTGATGTTGGGAGATGAGTGAACATCTTGAAGTAGGGGAGGGTCACTATTTAAATCACCTTTTGGTTGTGGTTTTTTTTTCCCCTTCTCTTAGTTAAAAATTGGCTTCTACTAAGAACAACATGTAGGATTAATGTAGTACTTTAAATTTTCAAAGTGCTGCACAAACATTACTTCCCTAATCAGCAAACACCTTTGCTTGGTAGGCAAATCAGGAGTGCAGTCGCCATTTTAGAGAAGGGAAACCAAGGTGCCAGAAGTGCCAAAATTTCCAAACTAGTATTTTTTTGGAGTGGGGGTTTTTGCCTTTTTTTAAATGCCTTTTTTTTTTTTTAGAAAAAGTTTAATAAGTTACTTTTGGGTAAAGGTTTTCAGGTAGGCTGGTGCAACAGGTATTGCTCAACTTGCAGACAAAGACCGCCCTTGGAGATGATCATTCTTTTCTTTAGGTCAGCTGAAATATCTCAGTTGTCATAGATATTCTTTCCCTGCCAACTTGATACAGAACAAGCAGCAGTTCAGCGGTGTGCTGAAGCAAGGATAATTTTGTGCGTGTTGCATTGGTGGTGTTATGTACACTGAGGGTTCAGCTCCAGTGCTTGGCAGACCATACGCTATGAAGAAATGTCCTACTTTGTTTAAAAAAGAAGTGTCCCGGGTAGGGATGGCTTCTGTATAGAAAGAGCATGAACTTTATTATGCAATGGGAATCTTTTCATGAGGTTTTGCTATGTGCAGGCGTGTCAGATTTGTTATTGTAAACACAAGAGGACAGCTTAGATCCTCTTGCAAATAGACCTGAGTATTGATACAAACTTTATCGTTTCCAGTTGTTAAAGATAACACTTAAACATTGGAGCAAAATGTGGTGGAGCCACAGGAGGAAGTGCTACCTCTCCCTCGTTTTTTGAGATGAATACTATGAGAGTGGGTTTTTTTAAGGAGAGCAAAATATTACTTGTCTGATAAAAAGGAGTGTTTTGTGATCTGCTGATACATGTTAGCTGCTGAAATTAATCTACATTTAGCTTTACAGAAAGCTGAAAAATGTGCTAGAGGACATGCAGGAAAGCATTACTTGAAGGCTGACCTGTCTTTCCTGAACGAATGAGATGGGACTTGGGTCTAAATTTTCTGGCTCTGTTGTTTTCCCCGTTAACCGTGATGGTCATGCTGCCTCGCAGTGCTGGGGAGGGCGATGCCTTCCCCTGAAAGAAGAGGGGAGGGGAGCACCCCTGCAGGGGCTGCCACTCGGGGCTCTCCTCCCCGCCTCTTGTGTGCCCCAGGCGTGCTGCCCGGAGATGCCCTGCCAGGGAGCAGCCATCGACGAGCAGCGGATTTGGCTCTGAGCCCAGCCTCAGAGCTGCTCCTGCTCTGTGATTTAGATGTAATCTGGGTAACGTTGTGCAAGTCATTCCTTCTGCCTCCATTCCCCCTCTTCCCCCTTTCCACACACCCACCCTCAAATTTGGGACTGTGTCACCATGATCCTGTGTTGTAAAGCACTTAGACCCCTGATGTGAAATACCCGGGGGGGGGGGCACAGCTGGGGGCTGCTGCTCACTGTGCATCCTGTATCGCTAGCCTTAGCTTTCAGGCCTCTTCTTTTGACTTATTTACAGGACACTAAAATCTTTTTACAAACTAACTGTTGAAGGAACCAAAACGTATCTCCAGGCTAAACCTTGAAACTGCCTGAGTGCCAGTTAGATTATTGCTTCCCCTACTTGAGATCTTGAGCTTTACCAGTTTCAGGCCCACCAGGTGTGAAAACTACTGATGCAGAGACTGTTTGAGGGCTATGGCATGGAGGAAAGCCTCTTCCTGTTATGTAGCCAGAGCACGATGCTGTGCTAGCACTGCTACGGTAGCTGTGGTGCCAAGCCTCGGCAAACTCACCCTGCCACTTGTTGGGGCTTATTAGCTCAACCGCGTGAGCTGTGGCTGGGAGCTGACTTCCTCCTGACCTTGCAACGGGAGCAGAGTGAGCCCAGGTTTGCTATCAAACCTGCACCCAGAGCTCCTTGGACCCCTCTTAAAATGTGGGGCTGGAAGGGATTCCCATGGGGAAGGGATGGGAGTGGTGCTGCTGGGCTAGGTGCCCAGCCTAGAGGGTGTTCATGGGGTAGGCAGCACAACCGCTCTGTTTGCATTTGAGTGTTGGCATCGACATGGGTGGGAGAGAAAAAGTCTTCCTGTGAGATGTTTGTTGGGTGGCTGAGCACCGAATGACACCCGCTCATTAATCAGCGAGGTGGTGGCTGGTTTTGCGACGAGTTCCTTGTCTCCCGTCTCTTCTGCTGCAAACAGCTCACATTACTTGTACTTAGTCATCTTTTTTGACTCATCTTTGCTGAGTTCTTGTAGGCATATGAGCAAAGGGGACTCCAACAAAAAACAGTCTGTGCATTTCTAGATATCCTACTAAAATCTTTTACAGTACTGGCACCCATAAAGGAAGTGGTGAGGCCCCTAAGAAAAGCTTCAGAAGAGTCATCGTTGGTTCTGTAAGGTTTGACAAAGACAAGTATGTGGACTGATCACTTTGCAATACAGTTTCTATAAGGAATTAATAAATTTGACCTTTATTTGGCATCCCCTTTATGTGCTGACTTCTCTGATGGGTCATTTTTGCCAATTTCCTTTGTCGTGCCTCTCAAAAGGGCTACAGAAGTTGGAGTCTGTCTTTCTGGGCTTTCAGCAGATTGATCTGTGCAAGATACAAATGGGGAGAACTGGGTTGCTCTGGTGCTGCTGGCGTTGAGAGGGAGCGCTGCAGTGTGGTCCCTGGCTGACGGGAATAGCAGCTCCGCAGGCAAGCTGGGTTCCAGGTTGAATTTGCAGGGATACACACTGGAAGAAAATCATTTCTATGCTGCACGCCTGACATCATGAGTGCAAAAACGTTCTGATGCTGTTAGCCACCCTGCTGATCACAATCAGTTTAATGGGGCTATTTTCTTTCAATACACTGATATTCTGATTCATGTTGTGCAACTTATTTTGGGGAAGCTTCCTAAACACAGAACTTGTGGGGTCTTTCTCTTAAGTGCGGTAGCTTGGTAGCATTTTAAGGGCTGATAAAGCACGTGGCCAAGATTGACTCTGTTGGTTAGTGATTGGGAATGACTAATTCATGACCACTTCCCCCTCCGCCACACAGGTCTGAGCTGTTGCCGACCACCCCCTTGCCTCTGAAAGTCAACCTCCTGGGGTGCACCTTATCCTGGACACCCTGGATCATGCCGCATCTGCAGTGTGACCCCAGTGTAACCTGCTTGCTGGGGAAGTCAGCATTTCTCTGCTCCTGGGAGAAGCAGGGCTGAGCATGCAGGCAGGTGCTGACTGCCGGGGAGTGGTGCAGGATGGCCAGGTATTCCTGCGTGCTGGGGGCTCTCTGGCTCTGTGCAGCGTGCAGCCTGCAGCCTGCCTGGCATGGCTTAGCAAGGGTGTAACAGTTCACTCTGCTTTTTTTTTTTTTTTTTTTTTTTTTTTCTTTCTTTCCCCCCTTCTTTTTCCACTGGCCATACCAATCTGATTACACCTTCGAGGGATCATCTACCCTTAAAGCTTAATTAAGGAGCTCTTGTCTGACTCCTCACTGACTCACCTGTCACTGTATGAGCTCATGTCTGACTTGTCCTAGGAAGATAGTGAAATATGTCAGGCTTCTCTGAAATATAGCAGGTTTTTGTTTTATTGCACCCCTGACATTGCTGTTGGCGGCTGCAGAGGTGAACAGAAAGATGACTGCCCCAACTTGGTTACATTTATCTAAACTTAGTTGCTTGCCTCTTTGTGCCTTGAAAAACCAGATGGGGTTTTGCTTGCACAGCTGTAGGTATGTTAGAGTTAATAAAAAAAAAAAATAAAAATTAAATAACCTTTGAGTTTTGGCTTCAGGCAAAGTAGGTGAAATGATGTGTTTTAGAGATGAATGCTCTTGCAGAAGGCAAGATGTAGCTTGCAGGAGAACATCTGCAACCAATCCATTCTGTATGAGATGGGGCCAAGACTTGTTTGTATCTCAGTACCTGTTCAAACATGTTGTAGCAAAGCAAAAAGAGGTTTTGAATGCATTGAGGAAGGGTGGGTAAGAAGGGAAAGAGACATCAAGCTGAATGTTTGCTTAATAGCTTTGATTTCTTCATTAAACTTTTAAGCATTTTAATAATTTGATTAGCTGCTTTCAGAGCACCGTATAATCCTTTTTTTTTTTTTCTTCTTTCTTTCTTTCTTAAAAGAGAAGAGAAAAAACCCTACTCATCTTGGTGCTGCAAAATGAGCTTGCTTTCTGGCCTGGAGCGAATCTGGTAACAGTTTGCTACCTTTGTGTACCCACCCTGAGGACTGTTGGTGGAAGGATGTTCTGTAATAAGTTGATCAAAGAGTGTACAGAGATTCAGTTACCAGGCTGACTGCCTGGACACCAGAATGCAGCTTACCAGTCAAACGCTCCTTGCCAGCTACTCCCATCCTCTTTGTTCTGTAAGAACTGGATGTAGAATGAACATCCAGCAACTGCAGTTTGCAGAGCTCGTTTGCCTGCCTTTCATTGTGCACTTGAAATGCCTCTTTCTCAAAGCCTGTGGCAGTGCAGAACAGTTATATGACTCAGGACCAGCTGAAGTGGTGAGGTTCGTTCTCATATCATCATACTGATGGTTCTCATCATCATACTGAGCTCTGCGTTTTTTGTTGGTTGTTTTTTTTTTTTTTTTTTTTAAGCCGACCCCTGAGATGCACATGCAGCTGTATTTCTGGTTTGCACATATAACTAATGCGAGTTTTGAATGTGCGGACTGCGTGTGACTGAAACCTGTTGTCAGTGGAGTATAACAACTGTTGCTCAGATCTTTTTCTTTGTCTTATGGGCTGGATTCCTTGCTGGGGAGCTGGGGGGAACTGATTTGGGCTGAATAAGGTGGAGAATGTAAACACAGTGCCTCTAGAATCCTACCAGAGGAAAGAGGAATGTATTCAAAGTGCTGTGTTCTATGTGGATGGGGTTGTAATACTACCTGGGTAGTATTTTGCCAGTGCTTAAAACCAGCAGGCTACAATTTTCTTTTTTTTTTTTTTCTTTTTTTTCCCCTTTGCCTTGTACCAAATCCTGCTGTGACTTTGCCAAAAGTGCTTGCTTAAGCAAGGCAGCCTTGGTCATGTGCTAATGTTTTTCAAGGCCCCAGTGCACAAGTGAATTAAGAACAGCAAGATGCCGAAATGCCTGTCCTCTGCCTTTGATGTAGGCAGGGCTCTTCCATTGTGCATTTGCTCATCAGAGTGAAGTCACTCTTACTCCTGTGTTTGCGTGCATTTGTGAAGTCCCTAGTGACTCTCATTGCTGTTGTTCACCTGTGTTCCCTGGCTGGCTACCAGGAAGGCCTCCTATGGCTTGTCCATGCTCGGCAGGTGGACACCTATGCTAGGGATAGCCTTAGGCTCCATGCCATGCTGCATGGACTTGCCAGGCTGTGCCTAGAAAGAGAACTGCTGCATATGTGTGGTGCTGCAGCGACGGGTCAGTTCATTAGCTCTGGCACCTTGCAACTTGAGTGTGACTGTCTGGGGGCTGTGCAGAGATGGCTTGGTTGTGTTTGAACGCCTTTCTCCTGCATGTCACACACTGGGTTAGCATGTGGCAAGCCAGCAGTCCCTGCAGCTGCAGTATGGGCATGCCTTTAGCAGGCCTTGAGCGAGAGCACTGGTTGCTTTTGCCTTGCCCTGCAAGGAGCATCCTGACCTAGAGAGGCAATCAGGGCTGGGTTCAGGTGCAGATTGTACCTCACTCCCCATGCTTAGGGCTTCAGACAAGAGGGCTTTAGGTGGCCCTCGTTCCTTGAGTTTGCTGTGCTGGACTGCATGAAAAGCCTGATGTGTAATTCAAGTTGCGTGAATTGGGTCTCTGTCCTGATGTGCTGGTGACTCATGCAGTCTTCCTTTTTCTGCCTTCAGAGCTGTGTTGCCATGACGCTCTTGAGCAATAGCAGAGCTCATCTGTGGAGAAATCTTCTTTTGGAGAGCGTTTCCAAAATGGTTGGCTATCCAGGGTTTTGTTTGCTTGCGTCGGAGCTCCCATCCAAAAATCACGAAGGAAGGTGGCCAAAGCTACATGGTGGGAATGACACACTCTTACTCAAGCATTGGTTTAACTCTCCAATTTTATTCTTCTCCTGTGCAAACATTGCCTTGTCCCCAGATTCCTCCAGCCACCCCTGTACCACACATCAAAAGCTCTGCTCGTTCTTTCTCTGAATTGCATGATGTAATTATGCCTCCCAGCCCACTACTGCAATGTGAAAATGGGTCCCTCTTGCCTGTGAGAGGACTTTTCAAGGAGCTTGCTCTTTGGAGAGACACCACATGGAGAAGCATACCTCGGCCTGTGTGGGAATGGGGGGGGTATTTTGTTTTTTTTCCCCTTGGCTACATGAGCAGCTAAAACCTGTAACCTACAGGAGTTCGAAGCTCCATGCAGAAAATTAGCTTAGGTTGGAGGAAGAGTTGAGATCGCATTTTTCTTGGCTAATTAAAGGATTAAAGGTGCAGAGATTTAGAGTGAACTGTTAGTGTGCTACAGAAGAGAGCCTTTGATGGTTGAATCCAACTTGAGATTAAACAAATTGCATTTAAATAAGAAATATGTGGCAACAGTTACAGCCTAGCTGGGCCTCTATCACTTGCTGTCCTCCAGGGTCAGGTAGCTGGTGTGCTGTGACTAGGGCTTCTCCCTCATCAGCTTGCTTCTTCCCAAGTGTCTCCTTCTGGATTGTTTATATCTGTTGTCTCCATGCTTTGTAAAAATGGGCTTATTTCTTCTCACCCAGTGCTTTGTGCAGTGGAACCTGGCATGCTACCTTACATGATGATGACCCCGCTGCCCACCATAGCAGTAGCACGGTTGCATCCTTGTGGTGTATTTTGTTATATCTCTGACCCCCTTTTTTTTTTTTTATCCTGATGCTTTGCTTTCTGTAACTGGAGACCTGAATACTTGTTTCCCTGTGGACTCTTTTCTGTTGTTCAATTGTGAAGCTGGAGGATGGAAAGAGTCTTTGGGTTATGCTGATAGTTTAATGGTGTCTTCCTCTACATAGTGGTGGTTGATAAAATTCTGGAAGGGTAGTTAGTTTCTGGAGGTTCAAAGTCCTTGCTTTCTTTGGTGCCAGTTAATTGTCTTCAGTAGGCTATACTTGCAATTGGCTTGCCAGTGTTGGTCCCAACCCTCTTCCCGCCTTCTCATTTGGATAGCGTTAAGATCAGAGTTGCTAAGGGGCTGTTTTTAAGTCTTACCCTTGATAGCACTTGCAAGCTCATGAGATTCATGGCAGCCATCTCAAGACAGAGCTTGCTTTCTGCAATGGCAGGAATTCATCTGCACAGCATCGTGCAGGGCAACAGCACGTTCTATCCACGGAGGCTTTGCACCTTTCTCTGATGCATCATGTATGAGCTGTAAGGAAAATGGGAGTGCCCGCCAGTGTGAGCCAATAACTTCTTCTGATGTTGCAACTCTGTCTTGTTTTGCTCCATTTTGTTTTATTTCTTTTTAGGGAGGAAGGGACTTGCCTTTAGTTACCTTCAACCTATATAAGATGGGGAGGTGTGTGCTTTTTTTGTTGGGAAGATGGAGGAAATCACAAAATTGAAACTGGTGAAAAATCTGCTGGGATTCCATAATCACTCAAAAACATGGCATTACTTACTAATTGGGTGTGGTTAGTTGGGAAATCTGACTTTAAAATTATGTTTCCCAGGGAACTATTCCTGTTCTCATTGTTATCCAGTAACAAAGACTGATTTTTTTTGTTTGTTTGTTTGGGTTTTTTGGGGGGTTTTGTTGTTGTTCTTTGGGAAAGCAGTCTTGCTTTGAATGGGATAGGTCTTCTCACAAAGCATCCGTGGCTCGGGGTCTTCAGAACTTGCAGATTGTAAGCAGAGCTGCAGAGAGGTAGCGAGGTCTGCAGGGACAAAGAGCTGTTTGGTGTTTTTCTTGGAAAGCCGTCTTCAGATTGTGGTCATAAGGATTTGCATCTAAATCCACATTCACTCCTGTTATGTTTCCAGTTAGGTCATGCAGATTACATTATTATCTTTCAGTTACCAAGTGAAATAAATCAATTGCTAGCTATTGAGAGACTTGCTGTAATCTGTTTCCAATAATTTATAGATCTGTAACTATGTCATGGAGTGTTTGGGCAATTACGCCTGATGAGTTTACCTAGCAGGCTTGTAGATTTGCCTGCAAAGTTCATCCAGGTCCATGCAAGCTTGCTTTATGCACTTGTGCATTCTTGCTGAAATTGTAAAGCAACCTAAGAATCGTCTAAAACAGGTGTGGACTATGCTGTGTTCAAACCTTCCATTTCTCATGTGACATGTAACTGCACATCTTTCTTTGGCTTGCATGTCAACTGGGATGTGGTTTTCCATTCTTTGCTTGGGGGGTAGGAGATGCAAAACTGAAGATTTTGATTTTTATGAGAGGGGTAGGAAGGACTGCTGGTAACATTTCCCAAACTCCTTGCGAGCCTTCCTCCCTTTCTGAATGTTGCTCTGCAGAATGGCTGTCTTCCCTTAGCTGCTGCAGTTGCATAGCTTCAGGGCTGCTGGCGAGCATGAAAAAAAAGTGAGGAATACCCCAAGCCTGGGATGGGCTTGTTGCTCTTCCTAGCAGAGAAGATGCCACAGCATTGACCTCACTAGCTGCCTGGGGGTGAGGTGCTGTGCTCTGGAGCTGGGGACGTCTCGATGGCCTGGTGGCTGCAGCAGTGATCCTGCTATGTTCCTCAACATGGTTCTTGACAAACTGTTTCCCACGGTATGTAGGAAAATCAAAGTCCCAGTTCAGTAAGGCACTCAAGCGAGTGCATAACCTCTAGCACGTGAATATTCCCTGTGAAATCTATTGGGTTCTGTTGGAGTCAGCAAGGCTGCTCCCATCCTTAAAGGTAGGCATCTGCTTAAACACCTTGCTGAATCATGTCTTGACTTTGAAAGTAGGCTCAGGAGAAACCACATCAGTTGACTCAAGGACTGTGCTTAGCTAGGTCATTGGGGATGGAAGGAGAGGGCTGGGAGAGGAGGATCTGGGTAAAATACAGATCCCACAACCTTGCAATGTTGGTAATAGCTAGTGACTGTGTTCTTGTCTGACTTTCTCTGCCATTCATCCAAAAGCTTAAGTGTTTGAATAAAAGGTTTAAAGGTTTGACTTAGTCATCATTCATCCTAAGTATGCTGGAGCTGCTGTCATGCTTTATTGATCTAGCTTAGATCTGAGTTACTGCATCTTTATGTTCTCAGTAAAACTATGACTTGCTCAGTTAGGTGTGATTTTTGTCTTTCCTAATCCTTATGTTTTCTCTGTGACTCAGAACTAGAGTATGGCCTCATTGGGTTGGCAAATCCAGAAAATAGAAGGATGCTCGTAGAAATGGTTTGGTTCAGTTTGTATTCCCTGTCCTCTAGGAGGAGGAGAGACCCTTATCAGATGGTCTTCATGTGGAAGAAGAAAACATGTCCCTGCCCAGTGTCTGTGTGTTAATTTGTTGCCTCGCTCACCATCCTGGCCAGAAAAGCTTTGCTGGCTTTTCACTTTAATTATCAATGAAATGCTCTGCAAGCAGGAGAACAATATTTGCATAGATGTAATTCTGGAAATTGAGTGTAATGTGATCAGGAAATGGGACAGGCCCTGGCTGTTATCATGGAAGAGACTTGCTGGTACCTGCACTTTGTTTCAAATGTAATAAGATCTGACTCAGGACTAAGTTTCCTGGATGTCAATAGAGAAAACTCAATGCCCTTTTGGCAAGGGACTCGCACTAACCTTTCTGCACGGGAACAAAAGAGATTTCTTGCAAATTCGTAAATCTGTTCTGAAAGGGCTGCCCACAGTATGCCGAAGATTTAGTGGGAAATGGTCTCCCTCGGAGCAGAAAGGCAGGGGCGTGTGTGTGTGTGTTCAGGACTTTCTTTTTCTGAGATAGAAGCCAAGGAACAAGGCACTTGTGTGCGCTGCCAGTGAAATCTCAGCGGGAAGACATGATGCTACTTGCAAGGTATGCACAAGACAAGACCAGAGGCGCCGCAGTGCTTGATTACTGTCAAGGGCTCGGTTGGAACTTGCCTTTGCTCTTTGGCCTGCAGCATTTATGTAGAAATTGGGGACGCTGCTGCTTGCTTCCAAAGCTTTGCCTTGATGGGTCCTGCCCACATCTTAGGCGGGGAGGAAGGGGGGAGCTCAGAGCCTATGAAGTAAACAGGAAAATTACTCACCTTAATGATGCATTTCACTGGCACTGCTGCTTTGAGAGCCTGTCAGATTTAATACTTTGTCTTTCCTCCCATCACCTCCCATAGGTGTGATTAATACTTTATTAGAAGGATGAAGTAGAGAGGTATCTGTACTTTCCCTCAGGTGGAATAAATAGGGGGGGAAAGGAAGGTGAGTAGGAGGGAAAGGGGATCGCCTTTTTCCGTCAGAACCATTCGGTCTTTGTCAAGAGCACACATACAGAAGAGAGCTCATTGACTGACTTGGCTGGTGGCCCCTTATTCTATTGGAGCATTCAAGCTTACAGCTGAGACCCTTGGCCCCCCAGGTAGCTGCCAGCCCTGCTCCATGGGGTGCAGTGGCCGATTCCCTACTTGAGGGATAGCCAGGGAGCAGTCCTGCACTTGGTCACAGCATGACATTGAAGTAGGCATGTCCAGCCAAGAAAATACCTATGCAGTCATCAACCTGCTCAAACTTCTTAGCCCACTGTAGAGGCAGAGTGTCTTGCGCTCTGCTTGGGAAAGACCTAATGTGTTCTGGATGTGGACTTTAGTATAGGTAATAAACCTAATGTTTCAGAGGGGTGATCTCAGATGTTTTTGCGTTTTCCGGGCTGGGCTGGACTGGGCTGGGCTGGACTGAGCTCTCACACTGGCTCTGTCTGACCTGTGTCTTTGGATGGAAACTTTGGACAAAGAAAAGAGCTACAGAGGGCTCCTGTGGGAGAGCCCTGAGCTGTCACGTGCACAAAATCAGGATCTGAAGGTGCGTGTTGCACCAGCTGAGGAGACAATAGTGCTCAGCCAGACCTGCCAGCTTTCTCTCTGGATGAACGTTGCTGAAAACTGCCCCCTTCGAAATAAATCTGGCATCCCTTGCTTGTGTTGAACTACACTGTCTGGAGATGTCCTGCAGTTTGTGTTGGTAATGCACTCACCAGCAGGAGGGTTGTTGCTAGGCCATATGGAATGACTAGGGAAGCTGATCCTCCAGATGGGTTGTGGGGGAACAAAAGAGGGATCTCTTATGGCCATGTGCACAAGGCTTAATAGGTAACAGAAGTCCAACTATGTCTTCAATAGCACTTTAGGAAGGCAAGGAAAAAATACAAATCATCTCTATGTGCACTTCTTCAGGGGTTATTTGTCCTTTAAGTAGAGTCCGTTGAATCTTAAACCCCGAGTCAAGAAAGAGTGAACAGGAAAGAAAATGTATCTGGGCAAAGGTGTTACGTATGAGAGGTCAGAAGACATTAAACCTCATTTTAGCTTTGAATCAGTTGAATTTTCTCTCCTGTAGCTGCCTATCAGAATGAGAGTGTGCAAAGACAACCAGCTTGCATCTCCTCTGAGCCTGTCAGTGACCCAACTAGGAAGATGGGCCCATATTTGACACGTACTCCTACCCTTGCAATATTGCTGACCCTGTGGCATTTTGCAAGTAGGTCAGCCCTTTGGCATGAGCCAGAATTTGGGTGGAAATTTGTCACCATCCAGCAAAGTGTCCTGCTTTCCAGGGTGTTGAATGGCTGGTGCAGTCTGTGGCAGAGTGCCTGATACCTCTGGGTCTGACTCTGCCCCTAAATTGCAGGCTTGGGATGTTGCTGATTGAAATGACTATGTTGCCAGAACAACTTCATTGTGTTATTTTGTTTTGGGTTTTTTTTAACATGTTCTCTTGTCCAGCTTGGCTTCCCTCTGCTGTAACAGATACTGTACTAACAACTCATCTACTTTCCTCCGAGGTATTAATGAAATCCCCTTTTTGCAGATGAGGGAACTAAAAAGAGTTTTGGAGTTACGTCTTACGTCTGGCATTTCCTTGTACCCTGCTTCTGCCCCTTGATCTTCAGCTGGTGTGGAGCTATCTGAACCTGTGACTGTATCCCAAATTGCTGAGGACCCAAAGCATACGTCTACTCTCTAGAGGGCTGCAAGGCTTAATCCACTTGTCTGGACTCTTACAGCTGACTCACATTGATGAAACCAGGCTGGATTTGGTGGAAGCAGGCTTCTTTTGGAGAGCTTTAGGATTTTTGCTTTGCCATTTGCTTATCTTAACTGAGCATGCATAGGAACAATCAGTAGAGACAACCTCTATGTGCTGCTGTGGTTCTTTCCTCCTTATGGTAGAGTTCATCACCCTTTGACTTTCAGCATTTGACAAAAATGACTGGGAGATACACTGAAAGTTGGTGTCTGATTACTCCAGACAATGTTTCTTCTGGCTGACTAGAGTTTTTGGAGTTTGGCTGGTAGGATGAAGCATGCTGGAACATGTGGACTTGAAACAAGTGAGATCTGGGAGACTAATAGGAAGCAAACAGCAGCCTTCCTCTTTGACTGAACCTGAGACAGATGATTGTAAGAAGGTTTAATTCCCCACACCAAGCTAGGAGGAAGCTAACCTAGGCTTTACTTAAGCAGTCCCTGAGCAGAACAGGTTTTGGTGCTCAATATCTGAGGCTGATGTCATGTGAGTCAGCAGCAATATGTGGTGGGGTGGGTTTGCTGCTGGGAGCCTGGGTATGTTCTTTCCAGTTCATTTCTGGAGTCCTTTATAAGAAAATTCTAGTTTCCTTTAAAATACAAATTGAATCAGACCTTTCTTAAGTCCAGGTTTGGCTTCACAAATGCCCTTACACAGAGGCAAACTGGCTTAAGCAGGTGGCGGTTAACAGTGCTGCCAAAAGTTAAGCATATGCTGAAGTTTTTTTGCTAAACTAGGTCTTGGAGGTTTTTACCTGCAGCTTTGGTGAATATGTTCTGGTGTAATGAGTAGAATTGGCTGAAAGGATTACTGCTGGTTATGTCACTGTCACAGTCTCTAGCGGTATGACACTTGGTGTCATACTAATCAACTTACAGCTTCATGTAAACAAACACACGTGGTCATCTGTGCACACTCACTTGCATTACCCGCAAGCAGGTGCGTGTATTTTATATAGATGGAAATAATTGTATCTTCAGTGTAGCACTTTGTTTGCAGTGGGTTCCCCTCCTGCTAGGAGGATGTGAAGCAGCCGAGTGTTTTTGAGGATAGTGGAGCTGTGAAAGGAGGGAAGAAATGCAATGAAGCTTCTTTTGCATTCAGTGTAATGATTAAAAATCTTGCTGTCAAACTTTGACTCGCTAATTAATGTTCAATAATTGAAGCTGATGTTTTTCAATTTCAATTTTAACTACTATTTTAGTCTAACATTGTTTATTCCTCACTATTCTGCCAAATGTTAAGGCTTCACAACCTTTAGGTGAGTTTGGGTAGTACAAGAGTGGGCTTCCCACAGTGTACGTTTCTTAGTGTTGTATCTTCTTTGGTAGTCAATTGGGTTGCTTATATTGTTGTGCGTTTGTGATAGAGAAGACACTGGGAGACCTAGATATCAACTTGAGAGTCTGAGAGTTGAACAGGATAAAAAGGCCTGTGTCCAGCCCCCAACCCCCCCCAAAACCCCAAACCAGACCAAACCAAAAACCAGTGCTTGAAGTATAACAACATAGCCTGAGGCCCCATGCATGGGAGGTTTTATTTGCAAAATCATCCTAAAGAAAAGTCATTCAAGGAAGGAGATACCACATGATTAGTGTTTTACTGATGGCCTGTAAATTGACTATGTTAATGTCAGTTAATTGGCAGAGCCTGTGAAAATAACATGGCAGGGATGTGCGGAGTCACGAGCTGGGTGACGCTCTGATCCTGTGGAAATCAGCACAGCATTCAAAGCCTGGTGCGCTCGCAAAGCACGTGTGCTTTGGCCTGTTACATTGCATCAGAGGGAACCATGCTATGGTCAGGATAATTCTTGGGTGTTTTGTGTATGTGTGTAAACTTGTGTTTGCAAGAAGGTGTCTGAGAGTATACCTCAGATTTTGGGTAATAACATAAAATGAATGCACCCTGTGGAAGCTATTTCACTCAGTAAAAATTCCCACGTTATTTTGTGATGTGGGATCCCGCCATCAGTGGGCACTTATTGTGATCCATGGGAAGATGTTGTTCAGCTTTGGCTTTCAGCGCATTCACTCTCATTTCATACCTTCACCTCACTTGCAAAACTTCCTATGTGAAGTAGCCTATCAGAAATGCAAATTACTAGACATTGTTAGCATCTGAAACTTATCTGGTACTGCTAAAGTTTCAGTTTAGAAACTGGCAGAGAAGCTGGATACGATACACAAGCAGAGTGTGAGTTGAGTATCCAAGGTAAGGTCATTTGACTGCAGGAGTCTTATGGTTTTGGTTTTTAAAGAAACTAATTTAAAAAAGATTTAAAAAAATAAAATAGACTAGTAAAGGAAGAGAACTTAAGTAACAAAATCAAATAGTAAAGCCTTCCTTTACAGCCATCACTTTGTATCAAAAAAATGCATAAAATAATTCCCAGCTTGCCTCTGAACTTTTCCATCAGTTTTTTTTTTTTTTCTCTTGAAACAGGGTACTTTTCAGTTAATTCTTTTTTTGTTGTTGTTGTTCATTTAAAAAAAAAAAAGTGTTTTCAAGCCAAACCTCAAGAGGTCTTCATTTGTTGATGAAATAAGTCTGTAGATATGAAACTGAAATGTAAAAGCCCTCAGATGTGAAGTTTTCAAATTTACAACTGTTTCACAGCACAAAAGCAGTATGGGAAAATATCAGTGTTATTTCTGTTACCATTGTGGCTTTGCTGGCAATGTTAGGTAGGAGTATTCCTAAAGCAGATAATACATCCTGACCAAGGTAGTTTTGAATTAAATCTCTGGGGAACCTCAAGCAAGATGCTGAAGTATTGTCACATGAATGAATGATCTCATTTTCCTACAGATGGGAGAATCTAGCGGATGCTCCAAATTCAATATTTTGGGGAATTTCAGGGGGTCTCCTACAGCATGATCACTCGTGCGTGTCCCTATGCACGCTCTTCTCAGCCTGCTTCAGGACCGTCCTCTGAGATGGGGTGTGTGGCTGGGGATGGGCATTTATGGGGGACTGGATGGGAGCGCAGTGCAGAGGAAATCAAAGTGGTTTGTACGGGGAGAGGGGAACACGGAGCTGGCTCTCTCTGCCAAGGCGAGTAGGTGGTAGTGCACGCAGCTCCGCATCTGCCGGGGGCGGGGGGCGGTAATGCTTTTCTCTCCCTTTGCATGGTGCGATAGCACAACGCGGGAGCCCTGCAAGCTCAGCCGAGCGCAAGCGCCCCTCTTCAGCAGCTTGGTGGGCAGCACCGCTTCTCCCAAACCCCTGCCCGTGGGCTGAGCCCCGCGGTTCGCCACGGCCGCGGGCTGCGAACAGGGAGGGGATGCGGCATGGCAGGCACCGTCCCGCCGAATCCTTGTCCGCAGGCTACGTTTCTCCGTTCTCCACCCTGCCGCCCCTCCCCTTCCCCGTTTACCTAAGCAGGTCAACACACACACACACATATATATCTATATATATATATAAATTATTTTTTTCACTAAGGTTTCCAAGGCGCAGCACCAGCTGCCATCGGCGTCCGGTCCGGCGCTGCGAGCGCCGCCTGCCCCGGGGCAGCGCGGAGCTGCACCGACATGCTCCTCGTCGCTTCTCCCGTTTCTCTTGCGGTTTCCGTGGCGCTGGCGCTGCCCGTCCCCACGCAGCTCGTGGGTCGCGTCCCCCCCACCTCCGCCGTCCCCTCCGCGCTGCCGGCCGGCGGGACGCGGGGCCCACCTGCCTGATGTCAACATCTCGGAGGGTGAGGCCGGGGAGGAATGTGCCGCTCCCAGCCCGGCGCAGGTAATTAATCCCTGCGACTGACAGGTGGCAACAGGCGGCCTTTGGCTGCGGCTCCTGGGGAAAAGCGCTCGGAGGAAGGATTTTAACAGCTCGTCAGCACCGTTCGTGCGCGCCCGGCGAGGCGCGGGACGCGCGGGGACGGGGAGGGGGCAGAGGAGCTCAAGGGGAAAATGAAGTTTAAGTCTCCGCAAAGGCGGGCGCCCTTGGGTGAATCGCTGCCCTTCCCCAAGGGGGAAAAGAGGATGACATGGTTTTCCTCTGCCCTGGGGCGGAGGAGTTTGGTAAATGTCTGCAAAGCGCTTGTGGGGCTGCGTCAGCATCGCCATCCCCCGCCCCGCGCTCCCGTCCTCCCCGGCCGTGGTATGGCGGTTTCCCCTGGGGGCAGGGGAAGCTCGCCGGTGCTGGGGGTTGTCGCCAGACGTGGTGGATCTGTAGGCACATCGGGGCTGATGATCGCTGGACCCATCTGTCGTACCCCTGGTTTAAATGTCTGCTAAGTCCACTAGCAGCAAGCTGTCTGCTTTTCTCTGGAGCCTGATGAGATAGAGGACCTCAAACTGGAGCTGCAACAAGTCAGCTAGTAAGCGGTGGGGTTAATGTTATGCCGAGCTGAAGGTTAAATCTGGCAGGAGACATCCATGTCCGCAGCATTCCTGGTAGAGCTGTTCGTGGGCTTCTCCACTGAGTGTCCTCTGGGTACAAGTCAGTTCCTAAGAGTGTGTGTGCATGTGCACACATGTGTATCTGGTGTCCCCCCCGTGCCCCCGATGGTTTTTTGTGAATGAAAAGTTAAATCATTGTTCATCAAAGTAAAACATTTAAGGTGCATGCGTAAATCTCGGTTCTTATTGGTAGTAGGTAACTTGCTTTCTTCCCACTGGTTTTTTTTTCTCCTAAATGAATAAACCTTATGCAGGTGATTTTCTGTTTCTTTGCAACTCCTTGTTCTCATCTGCAAATTCTTTGGTGCAAGCAAATGTTGTTTTCCTACTCTTCTAACCTGTTCTTTTTTTCTCCTTCTTGGAGTTAGTTTGATAGGAGAGAAAGCACAGCTGACCGATGGCTTTGAAAACATCAAGTAAAATGAATCTAGTGTTTAACTGAGTTGAACTAAAATGTGACTTCTTGAAAGAAGTTTGCAAAAGATTTGAAAGAGCTGTTGATCTGAGCAGAAGGCACTCAGGGAGCTGTCACGCCATAAGCCAGCCTCTGGGATCACCTTCAAGTTGACATCCATCAGCATTCACAGAGCTGGCTGAACCCTGCTCCTTTTAAAGACTTAGGGACCATAATCCTTTGGCTAGATCAGATGGTAAGACCGGTATTAGAGGCAGATTTCCAAAGTCGTGCTTGGGGGATTTCGCTGCATCAGAGTTTTGCAGGGGAATTCAATGTTCAGTGAAAATCTATTGCAGCTTGTATAGCACCCAGCATTTACTTCCAGGAGACCTCTGTCCTTTCTAGCAAAAATTCTCTATTCTATTCGAGAGGTGAAAAGTGTTTTGTTTTCTCCTTTAAACCCTTTGTTGACACACCTTCCGGAGAAGGGGCTTGCTGAGAAACCAGACAGGTGTTGCCTGATGGTAGCTGCCGTGTGTGTATTGTGATACTGAATTACCAGCCAGGGTGCCAAGAGTGGGTAATACAGTATGTCTGCACAGGCAGGTGGGGAGGGCAGGGCTGCAGGCGCTGGAATGTTTTCTTCTTTCCTTTTAAATCATATTATTAAGCAAAAAGCTAAATTCACTGTTGTTTTTAGCAATCTCTTGAAGTCTGCTTATTTGGGCATGACATGCAGCACTCGAACCCCAAAGAAAAGTCTGAGCCAAAGCTCTTTCCTCTCCCTCTCGAACGGATAACATGTCGCCAGGCTCCGCTCTTTTGTTTTAAATAACTTTCTGGTCCGTATGTCTGGTAAAGTGGTGTTTGCACTCCTCAGACTGTTGGCACAGCTTTTGTTCCTGCTGCTAGATCACGCCTACTGTCATCTCGCTAAAGGACAGGTTTGTTGATTGGGTCGAGCTCATTTTTGGTATTTTTGCTCCTAGTTAATTTAATTTTCTTACACTAGCAAGTAACAGAAGTGCGCTGATTAATAGTCATGCTCTGGATTTCTGGGAATTGCTGGTCTCGTGATCTTATCCCTCATACAGTCAGCATTTGTCAGTTCCTGTAGCAAAATGGTGGGCAGGGGGGCTGTCACCTTCTGCGAGGTGGGGTGGTTTGGGGACCGCTTTCGAGAGGCACCTGTGCTGAGAGGGGCGACCCTTGCAGGCACCCTCTGACAGCTCCTGCCTCAGGGGGGGTGGTTTCTGATGCTTATTTGCTTTGAAATCTATATACAATATCCTGTCTTGCTCCATGGATATAGTGATTATCACCAATCCAGTATGAAGTCACCATGACCTAGCTGTTCACATCTATTTATGCCAATAGATGGCTGGCGTCAGGTTACCCATGGTTGCAGCAAAGTTGGCAGGGTGGAAAACTCAAGCCCCTTACTGTCTTGACAGCAGGTACCCCGTGGACAGATTTACACCGGTGTTAAATGACTGGCTGCTTAGCAATTGCACGCTCACAGGTGGCTGTGTCTGAGGTAGATGTGAAATCATGGCGACGTGCCACGGCCCCGAGCCCTGTGTAGTGCCCGTGAGGCTTAAAATCCTCTTGCAATCGCGTAGCAAAAAGGCAGCACAGCCCTCCTGCTGTCTTGTCCGTCTCTGCTGGGTGCTGCTGCTTGCCTCCTCATGCCCTGACCGTGTCCCGAAGCAGAGGTGGGCTCCTGGTCACCCTCTTCCTCTGACATGCCAAGTTCAATGTGTTGGCCAGAGCCTGGAGCTCTTGATTCTGCCCTGTGTTTTGGGGACGTTATAGGCATTTCTTTGTTGGACAGGCTTGTTCATCATAACCCATTAGCCCTTGGCTGTTTGCTTTCTGTGACTTTAAGCTGCAGGTCTGAGGCCTTCCTTGCTGGTTGTAGCCAAAGGGGTCTGACAGTTGAGGTGCCGCAGGGTGGACAAGGAGCAGATCCCTTCCTTTGCTGGCAGAGGGGCCATGCTGTTTGACCTGGAGCCTCGGTATTCATGCTGGTGTTGGGCACCTCTCCTGTCCTTCTGAAAGCAGTGATTCCCCCCCTCCCTTCTTGTAACCCCAGCTTTCTGTCTTTGAAGATATTATACATAAAATTACAATCAACACCAACACTCCTGATCCGTGACCGAGGGGCGTGTATCTCCTTCCATTTGTTCAATTCTCTGAATGCCTGCAGACACCAGACACGTTGGCTCCTGGCGTGTGCTGTGCCCTCCCTGCGCCATCGCACTTCCATATTTATTCTTTCATTTCGGCCCACCGCCTTTGGGTGCCCAATTTCTTTACGCTTCCACGATGTTAAGGCATCCAAGCAATCAGTTGGTTTTTTGAGATTTTTGAGGCTTTCTGTCCTTCAAACCTTCATAATGCTATTAGCAAACTGATGTATTGAGGGAAACAATGCTTTCTAAATTTTCTTCCTCGTTCAAATAGAAGTGATACTTTTCCTTTCCAGATGAAAAGACAACATGGTGAGCTCACTCTTACCTTCAGTAAAGAATTGCCTTTTAATTAAAAAACAATAAGGAATTTCAGGTTAAAAAGATGTATGATAAATCACCATCTAGATCTGTTTCGCAACTTTTTTTTGTAATTGCTTGGCATGTTCCCCATTTCCGCGGGCTGGGTAAATCCTTTGTGGGTTTAATCTCTAGCCTGCAGGCACATAAAATACATTGCACAATTTGGCCTTTGCATTTTAAAGAATTTTTTTCCTTAGCTTCAATACCTGTAGCGTCTTCTCTGCCATACGGCAGGGTAGCGTTGAGTGAGGAGGGAAGGGACCAGCCTGGCTTATTTTTAATCCCCCTCTCCTCCCCAGTGTCTCTCTCCCAACTTTGGTTTTTCTTATGTTAGCAATGTGTACACTTTGGCATGTAAATAATCCCTGAATATCGCTAGCTAAACCTTCTGTTGCCACGTCACCCGCCACCCACCCATGCGTGCGCCGGCTCTTCCCATCCTGGCAGGGTGGATGGCCACGTCGTGCTCTCGACCTGTATGAACCTGTTGGTGCTCTTTTTGAACAGTTGGGGCCGGGGCTGTATCGGCCATGGCTGCTAGAGATGTTTTTTGAGAAAACAACCACCTTGGGGCTTTCACTTTTCTTTCTCTGCAAGAACTGAAGAGATGGAAGTGGGGAAATGCCAGCAGTTCCTGTGGGTTACGTGGTTAGAGTTACTGGGAGAGCTCTGCGCTCATGAATGTCTGAGGACCAGGAGAAAACGGAATGTCTCTGGAGTGGGGTACTGATGAAAACTGCCATATTTTGAAAGAACCTTGTACAGCAGAGGAGACTGGAGAGTCTCTTTCATGGGGGACATCCAGAAAAATGGGTTCAGGTCACACTGTACTGAACCACCTAAGAGTTTCCTTGCAACCATTCCTGCTAAGCACGTGCCCTTATTTCAGTGAGGGTTTTTGAACAGAAACCGATGACTTCAGCCCCTGCCTCGAAGTTTTGCTGAGTGAAGGTTTCCAGATGTGAACACACTTCAGGAAAATGCTGCACCAGTGTTACTGCTTTAGTGGGGAACATCTTAAAAGAGGGAATCTAATATGCTCCAAATCAGCATAGTGAATAAGAGCATCTTGTTCTACTCCAGGTCTTCATTGCACACACCAGGACAGTCACAACCTCCTTTTTGGAGCTAGCTCCTGGGTTGTGCTCTAGGTCCCACCACAGACCTGGTCTTGGGCTGTTCAACTCTTCTGAGCTTTGATTATTGAAAAAAAAAATCTTTATTATTTTATTTTTTACCTCTTTCATGGACATAATGCTTTGAGTTTAGAAGTGTGGAGATTGCTACAGAGGTGGTCAGCAGAGGTGTGAGATGCTTTTAAAAGATGACTGAAACATCAGATTTGGTACAACTCCCAAATTGGTCAGGGTCTTGCTTTCGAGTACTGTTCAATTCCAAGGTTCATGTTTTTATTTCACCCCTCTGCAAAAGTAGGACGGCTTCTTACAAAACAGGATGAAACACTTTATGTGTGTGGTTTCCAGGGCTTCCAGGATTACAGTGTGTTGTGAAAAGAATAGCGTCCGTTTTGTTAGGTGGGTAATGTGTGTCCCTTGGAAGAGGGGGTGTGTGCCCCAGAGAAATAAAGACTCATGTAAAAGCAGCGCTCTTTATCTGGAGATGTTTGCCTTTGGGAAAACTAAGCTGTACACTTATATTCTGCTATTCTAAGACAAGTAAAGGTCTAGGGTTTTTGCTGCTTGTCTGGAAGTGTGGCTGTTGTGTGAACTAACGCAATGCACATGCAGTAGCTGGTGCATTCAGCTACTTGTGCAAACCCATCTCCATCCTTCTGGCATGCCTCCACCTCTAGCTGAACATCCTGACTCTCTCTTGCTCTTTCCCCCCTGCCGTCCAGTATTCCACCGAACTGAAAAAGCTGTACTGCCAGATCGCCAAGACATGTCCCATCCAGATCAAAGTGATGACCCCGCCGCCTCAGGGAGCTGTCATCAGGGCTATGCCAGTCTACAAGAAAGCTGAACATGTCACCGAAGTGGTCAAACGCTGCCCAAACCATGAGCTGAGCCGGGAGTTCAACGAGGGTAAGGAGGGCAGTGCTTTGCTGGCAGTCCCTCTCCAAAGCTGCTTGGCTGATGAGTGGCCGGTGCGGGGATTTGGCAGCAGCTTCACAGCAAACCCACTGGAAGCAGACCTCCCTGCAAGGTCTTGTGCAGCTTTTTATTTCCCATGCTTAGCAGGTAGCTTCATACTATACTTTAGCTGTCCCTGTGCAAGCGCATCCTAGGGAAGAAAGTACCGAAATAAACCTCACGCCTGCCCAGGTTGGATGGATGTCTGTCCCCATGGCAGGCAGTGCCCTTCTGGCAGCCTTTCCCTGCTCCGCTTTTGCTCCCGCGATGAGAAGCAGCTGTTCTTGTGCTCAGGAATGAGCTTCCATGTCGCTGGGACAGGGATCTAGTAACAGGATGCAATATCATCTCCAGTCCTTAATCCACGCCCCAAAGACGGAGGGGCTGTTTATCTCTAGCAGGATAACACTAAGTGCCAGCATCAGCTGTAGGCAACCTTCCTGCACATTTAACGCTATTGGTTCAGTATTAATGTTTTAATCTTTTACTTGCTTCTCCTCATGTTAGTGAAGTAGTAGCTGTTTTAAAAATGTGCTGGGGTTTTCTGCAAACGGGCTGGGCTCCGTTTTGCCTTGGCCACTTAAGTTCACATAAGTTCAGGCAAGCATCTGTTTTATTCTACGTGCATTATTTATCTCCTACTGTAAAAAAACCCCGTTGGTGTCAGTTAGCAGGATGTCTCCGGAGCCTGGATCCCTTTGCTGGTTACAATGCAGCCAGCTAGACAAGCCCAAAAATAAGCAAGGACTTTGGAGTGTAAAATCAGAGTGGAGCGAGACAGTTCTTTGAAATAGTTTTTCATATTAGAAAGTGCTTTTCTGACAGAGCTGGATTTTTTGAGGGTTGATACCTGTTTCAGTGATGGAGTTTTAAGAGAGAAAAAAAATAAACCTACAAATTCTTATTCTGAAATAGTTATTTCTCTAGAAATACACTGTATTTCAAGTAAGAAATGAACAGTTCAAACACAAAACAAATTCTTCAGATGAACTTATAACAGGCTTATCTCAGAATTTAGTTGTATGTTGTAGAAACACTGAAGAAAATTTGCAGGAAGGAAACTATTTTTTTAAATTATTGGAAGCGGTCTTAAAGAAGATCATGTTCCCTTCTGCTGCCGCTGTAAGCAAGCGTGATTTTTCAAGTTGACTGTTAATTAAATGCATATTTCTCCTGCTGCTTGAATCTTTTTTAGCTCCTTAGGATCAAGACTGATGGGAGGGAACAGAAGAGGACTAGCAGTTGATGGGGATAAGAGTAGGGATTGAGACTTGAAGGAACTTGCTTTGTGTACACATTAGGGGGAGGAAAAGAAAGGTTTTCAGCTGGTGTGAAAATCCACACAGACTTACCTGCTCGATGAGTTGCTGTGAGCTGCCATTCAGTTGATGTTTGGGCTCACTTAGTCTGGGATCTTGGAACACCCATGTTCAAGTTTACTCACAAGTGTTCAACGTGAGCTTGAGAAAAATCTGAATTGCACTTCATGTCTGGCAGTGGGCAGAAGGGATGCTTTAAGGGCTGGGAGGCATGTGTGTGCTCTGATAGACCTCTGGGGCCAGGTGTGGGGTGGAAGATCTTGGTGCCCTATGCATGAGCTTGCTTCACTGAACAGTGTCTCTTATTTTTTGCCTCCTTGTCCTTGCAGGGCAGATTGCACCTCCCAGCCACCTGATCAGGGTGGAAGGGAACAGCCATGCCCAGTACGTAGAAGACCCCATCACTGGGAGGCAGAGTGTACTGGTCCCCTATGAGCCTCCCCAGGTACGTTGTGAGCTCAGAGTGGTGGCATCCCAGCACGCAAAGGGGTGGGGGTTGTAACCCTAGTCAAAGGAGTTGGGATCTTGTGCTTTCCCCATCCTCATCACAATGAATCCCTTCTTCCTCTTTGTCAGAAATGAGCTTTTATACACCCTCTTTATCCCTTCAGAGCAGGAATTCGTCATTGCTTTTAAGGAAGCCTTGTGGTAGGGACTATTTCATGCTAGTCTGATTGTAGCACAGCTGTGGGAGCACAAGAGGAGAGCCTGGAAAAAGCAGAGCTTTCCATCCACCATTGTTCCTGCTTATCCCCTTTGTCTCACCAGGTCGGTACGGAGTTCACAACAGTCTTGTACAACTTCATGTGTAACAGTAGCTGCGTGGGAGGGATGAACCGTCGCCCAATCCTCATCATTGTGACACTGGAAACCAGAGAGTAAGTAGTGCATCATGAGTGTAGCCCTCTGCTTCAGAGGTGGCCTCCTGGCTCCTCTTCTGCTCAGCGCAGCATTGCATATCTTTAGGGACCATCCCTTGATGCAAGGGGCCATAGGATATTTTTCAAATCTTTGCAGGTGGGAGTTGCCCAACACCTGGGACAACCTGACTGGGAAATGGGAGGTTTGGGTTTGTTTGTGCAGTCTGGTGTGAAGTTGAGGGACACTGCTTGCCCCCATCTCAGCTGGTAGCTGACATTTCCTCTTTCACCTCTCTTCCTAGTGGGCAAGTCTTGGGCCGCCGATGTTTTGAAGCCCGAATTTGCGCTTGCCCAGGCAGGGATCGCAAAGCAGATGAGGACAGCATTCGCAAGCAGCAAGTCTCCGACAGCACAAAGAATGGTGATGGTACGAAGCGCCGTAAGTAGCTGGCAGAGCTGGGCAGATTGCAGGTTGTGCTATCACCGGGTGCGGGTGCCACCCCGGTGCTTGTGCCGCGGGGATGGAGCAGTGCTATGCATGGGCTTGGAGGCAGGAGGGCATCAGACGTCTGTTCTCCCAGGGTGAATCAGACTGAAAAATGAGCTGGTGTTCACAAAACAGCATTTGACAATCTGGGTTTATGGGCTCCCTTGCAGTGCTGCCTGTGTTAGATTAGCCCTGCCAGCAGTGGCTGGAGGGGGGGTTTATGTGCCACCCTTAAGGTACATGGTTGGGACTCTGTAACCACTTTCTGGACCTTTACTGCTTCTTTTGGACTGTGCTGTCATTCACTGCTCCTTCTAGTAGTGTTTTGTGCTGTGGCATGTGTCTTCCAGCCATAGGGATCTAGATTAAGACTGCACGTAAACCCCGCTGTGCATCGGAGGTGCTCTGGCAAGTTGCCTCTCTCTGTGCTCTAGAGAGCATCAGACATGCAAGATGTGGAAACCCAGCTCTGGTTTTCCGCATATGCTCAGTGATGGCACTAGGCTGAATAGCAAAGCAACAGGTTTTAACAGGAGGCAGACTGGAGGGGGGCTTCATTTTCGCAGTGAATTCTGCATGCTCCCTGCCTGTTGCCTCGCCTTCATGGATCACTGATCCACCGACAGCTTGTGAGCACTGTAATACCAAAGCTCACAGTCTTTCCTGCAAAGAGCCAGTGCTTGTTCTAGGTACGGCTTGCTGGGGTTTTGCTGTATAGCCAGTGCTCCTTGGCTGATGTGTTTCCCCAAGCGGTATGGCCACCCAACATCTGCAAAGTTGTGTCTGCCTTATGGAGCCAGGAGCTGCAAGCACAGTTCTGGAGTTGCTCAGGCAGAGACCCTTTCTGAGCGCTGTGGATTTGAGCTGGCCATGCACTTCATGTGTCTCTTTTGTATCTCTCTTTTTTTTTTTCTTTTTTTTTTCTTCTCCTTTTTCTTCTTTCCCCGCCCCCCCTCAATGGAATGCTTTTGGGGTTTCTCTTCCAGCTTTTCGACAAGGAACTCATGGCATACAGATGACATCTATCAAAAAAAGACGGTCCCCAGATGATGAGCTCTTATACTTGCCGGTGAGTTCTCTCTGTCTTTGCATTTATCCTGTGTTTAGTATCTTCCTCAGTGCCTTCAGGCAAGTCAGCTGCTCACCTAGACCTCAAAGAGAACTGAGGATGGGGATGCAATGTGGAATTTTTTTTTTTTTTTAATCCTCAGAGCTATCTAATCTAAACAGATATTCCAAGGGGAAAAAAAAAATCCATTAGCTGCTGACTGAGAGTGGCTTGTGCAAGGCATATGAGAATATCCCAAGGAATCTGTGTGTCCTGGTGGAAACATTGTTTTGGAGACCTAACTGGGTTTTCTCCTCTGTCATTTCTGGGTCTGTGGTGCTTGAGCTTTCTCTAGAGCTAATGGTGTTGTCTTGCTGACAAAGGTGGATGTTTCTGTGCCTTTTATATGTATTACCATTGTTGCGGAGTGAGAGAAGTGAAATACACTGTATTAAGTGTAGGATCAGAAAGAGCAAGAAGTATTTGTAATTGGCCATTTAGCTGCTTCCCCATGAGCCACATTTAGTTGGATAAATCACAAACCACAGTGTGCTTAGAGGAGAAGGGAGATCCAAACCCAACACCCAAATAGAAGTACTCTTTTTTCCTCGAGGCATGTAAGATTCAGTACCAGATCTGCTTACATCTGAGGCAGGTGAAGACACTTTCTGTCTAACAGATTGGATCAGAATATTGCTTTTGGTTGGCATAGATTTACATCCAGCCAGATGACAACCCCAGGATGTTCATTAGCCTGCAGTGTCAGATTATCACTCTTCAACATTATCTGCTGTACCTCTAGCACAAGGCTTAGCAGTTTTATTGCGTATGCATAGAGTATAAACAGAGTATCTGCATCCTGCTCTGGTTGTTTACGTGACTTTATCAAAAACTCACTAAGGTGGCTGTCACTGTAGATGCAGTCCTTTAGGACTTTTCTCTTTCCTTTTCCCGTGATCCAGGTGAGGGGACGGGAGACATATGAAATGCTACTAAAGATCAAAGAGTCCCTGGAACTAATGCAGTACCTTCCCCAGCACACGATTGAGACCTACCGGCAGCAGCAGCAGCACCAGCACCAGCACTTGCTCCAGAAGCAGTGAGTATGAGTGTGCTTGCAGTGACCTGTGCAGTGAGGATGGTGTGAAGGGAGAGAGAGGAGAGAGACACAGAAGGCTTCTGCAGAGTTGTCCATAGGGATGCGGTACTCAACTGAGGGCCAGGCGCTCGTAGAGTACTGTGTTGGCAAAATCCTTTCCCACAGCATAGCTGCTTGTTAACCCCCTGGTCAGAGCTGATAGAAATTGATGCCAGGAGTTTGACCAAAGTCAAGTTTCTGGACCAGAACTTGAGAGATTATGAGTTTAAGATTCAGATTTCATGACCTGTGCAATGGGACAAAGCAGTTCTCCTTCCCCAAGCGCATTTCCTGACTGCTTGCAAGGTCCCTCTCTAGTCTCTCATCCCACCCAATTCACCTTTTGGTCTTGGAGGGTGAATGAGGACAGCCTCAGTGCCTCCTTTCTGACTTCCAGCCAGAGCCCAAGGCACAGCAAGGCAGTGCTGTTGAATAGCCTGCAGACAGAAACCCAATGCACATGCGTGCCCGAGCTGGGGAGCGCAGGGTGGGTGTGCTCTTCTCTCATTTGCTCTGTGGGAACAGCAGTGAACATAGAGCCATCTCCACACCTTCTCCAGGGTGTCCACCTGAGCATCTTGCCAAGAGCACATGAAGCCAGGACTGTGAGCACCGGCTCGGCCGAGCGCTCAGACCCCACTGCTGCACATCTCTGGTGCTGTCTCAGTGGCGTATAAATACTATAGGTTCCTCAGCTATAAAAAGGGAAGCTGAAAGTCTGGAAGCAAGGATGAAACATGTAAGAATTGCTCTGTGACCAGTGGGCACTTTAAAGAAAGACTCTACGTGTGCACTTTTAAAGTGCACTTTTAAAGTTTTTTAGAACTGTACTTTGTCACTGACTCTCCACATTGTGCATGAGAAACTTTCCATCTGGGCAGACGTAGCCCCTATCTGAACTTGGCTGGCAGGGCTGAACCAGGATTACTTTGGGTGGTGTAAGTGGCAGGAGGATGGGGAGAAGAAGGGCCAAATAAGTGTCCAGTTTCCATTTTCCCCTCCGTTCCTAAAGCTGTGCAGTTACAGAGACTGGGTCAGAGAATGACTTCCCAGACAGACCGTAAGCGGTGTCATTCATGGGCATTGCTTCACCTGCTGTATCGGGTGACAGAAAATAGCCGCCCGGGCTGTAGGTAGCCACCAGCGGTAGTGCTTAGGATCTCACGCGTTCCTGCTGGTAAGCTCACGCGTCAAGAGGCTGCGGGTATAACTCATTCCTCTGCAGAGGTTAGCGTGAGGCCAAGGCACCACATAAGTCCCACTTGAGCGTGTAGGGATTTATTTCGGTGCCTTGGCCTTGTCTCAGGACTTCTGCAATACCACGGCTTTCTGCCAGATCTCTGCATGTGTTCACATTTTGACCTGTGTGTTTTTAGTGTCAGCTGGAGTCTTGTGGAGGTGTGAAAAAAGCCTTGTGCCAAAATGGCTGGAGCATCCAGGAGCTCTGGACTCTTGTTTTGGGCACATAATAATAATGAGAATTTTATCAGTCATCTGCACTGTTTCCTATATTATAGCTTGTATTTACTAGCTGCTAGGCATTGTGGCCTTTGTGCGCTCAGCTGCGTGTCTTCAAAGCTCCACCTGAACTACAGCCATTTCAGCTGAGAAATGGTTTTGGAAGCAGAAATGGACGGCAGCAGATGACAGCTTTCACTTGGTGCTGACAGTTGCTCTGCCATAATTACTGTTTTCATTCTTCCTATATCAATAGGATGGGTTCCTGGCAACTGAGGTTGGTATTTATGTTACCTTTAAGACCAGCATGTATGAGTCCAGCCATTTAATTTAATAAAACTTCTTTCGGCATGTCTGCTGGCACTTGTCCAGTTATATACTCATTTTTCTCAGCTGCTGAGTGTGCTCAGATACTGGGGAGAAAGATTAAGAGCTTTTAAGGATGCGAGGAGGGGAGAAAAATAACTTTCGATGTTTGCCCAGAGCTTCTGCAGTTGTCTCTGCCGACAGCCTGCCATCAAGCAGGGTCCTCTGAGCTAAAATGCATGTTCAAGCAATAGCTTCTTAGGTGCAGTTGGGTTCTGGTGCTTTTTCCTTGATAATCCAGGGTATGGCCTAATTTCTGAAGGAACGTGTTCAGGGCTAAGGGGCATTTAGGTTGAAAAGACTCATAGACGCAATTGCACCCCAAAAAAGAATTGTAAAGGAGCTTCAGGTCTCGATGTGAGAATGGGGAGAGAAGACACTTTGTAGGAACTGGTTTGGGTAAGAGCAACCTTGCACGCGAGTAGGTGCAGCAACTGCACACTGCTGGGAGGTGTACTGCCACTGCTTCCTTGCCAGGCTGGCCAAACTCAGCAGCACGGTGGCTCCTTTGTGGGTCTGTTCTGGCTTTAAAAGAAAATGCCTTTCACTTTATAAGTAGGGACGTACTTTCAAAACTCAGTCTCAGCTTGCTTTCACTCAAAGTGTATGTTAATACCTGGGAGCTAGGAAATGCTAGCATATGCAGTGAGCAGGTTGAAGATGTAGGAAGCTGTAGGTCCTAGCAGGGCTCTGTGGGGCCAGGATGTTTGTGAGTCACCTTTGGCTCTTTATTCTCAAAATGGAGCTGCACCCACACATGCTCCACAGCCAAGCCTTTATGGAGGAATTGCTTGATTTTTCAGTTTACTTTACTCTTTACTATGTTAACCATTTCTGAGCAATGGTTAACATAGAAAAGCTATCTAGGTGTGTGGGAAGATGTTTCCATTTAATTCCTACAACATGGAGAGCTTCATCGTTTTTGAAGAGTAGAAAAAGCAAGGATGAGATTATCATGGTGAAAGATAGCTTTAAAAAAATAAATGTAATTTTGGAAAACAACTTTGTAATTGCTCTCCGGCACATAGAGACCAGCATTGCATTTGGCAGGCCAGCAGATACAACTGTCTTACTGTTCTGGAATAAAAAGGACAAATCTGGTGACAAGCAGAAAGCTTTGTGTCCCACAAGGTGACCAGAAATACTATATGCTCCACATTGTGACAGATCACAATCTTTCTCTGTCTCATCTCCTCTCTGTTTGCTCCTTTGTGCATGGTTTTCTCCTATTTACTGTTATGGCAAATACCATCATGATCATAGGTGGGAAGTTTTTTTTCAGCTGCAGTTTCTGTTCTTCCTTTTTCACTGCCAAATCCTGGGGCCCATATTTGAAGAGCAGCACACACATTTATTTAGAGGACTTCCTTTTCACGGTCTGCCACTGTTGTTTAAAACACAGATTTGCCAGAAGATCCCTGCTGCCAGAGATACCAGAGGTGGCCTGTGCCTTGTTGGGGAGGGAAAGTTTCTTCAATACTCTACTGTGAAATACATTTACCATCAATATTCCCAAGGGAGTATCGGCACAGTCTCTAAGGGTTTCACTAGAAAATGCTTGTTCATATTCAACAAAAATTCCCGTGATGGGTTTCACCCTGCTGAGCTCTGTTTCCAGAACACTCTCTATCTGAATTGGCCATAGCAGGATTGAAGGGATTTCACAAAGTCTTCCAGTGGCTACCAAGAAGAGGGCTCTCCTGTCCCAGCAGGCTCTTATAGCCCAGCAAATGTTGCTCTCGTATCAGCAGGGCTGCAGCCCACTGGCTTCCTTTCAGTCTAGTGAGCAGCACAGCTCGTTATCCAGACGAGAGAGAATTAACTTCGAAAGTGAGGTATGACAGAGCTGAGCTATCCAGTGCCTGGAGTGCTCCAGCTGAGACGGGAGCTGCAAGGATCCCGGTGCTTGCTGTTGCGGGGAGGGGGCTGGTGGGGAAGGTATTCTTCATATCTCCACCTAGTTATTCTCATTTTTGGTGCGGAAGCTAGTAGTGGAATTTTGCATGGTTTGGTTTGGTTTTGTAGTGCTGTGCTTGCATGTGTTGTGAACTCCAGGCACTTGGATAGCGTTCTCAGTAGAACATTGCCAGGATGAAAGTAAGCAAGAAAAAGCGTGAAATTAGGTATATGAAGATGTGCTGCGTTTGCTTTGCTGCCTCTGAGAGTGCAGTGCCTTCCGCATCAGCTGGTGGCCCCAGGGACTCCTTGACTTTAGTGCAGAGGGTCCCCCGGCTTTGTTGAGATGTAATCAATATGGCCCTTTCACAGTAGGTGCCATCCTCTCTCCCTAGCACCAGCTTCTGGCTTTTAAGTAATTGAAGTTTGAAGTGGGCTCAAATAGAAGCTGCTTCTCTCCTTTCCCCCTTTGGCTGAGTGCTTTTTTTCTTCCTGTATTTGTCACTGAGAACAGTATCAGAACACCATTCGCACTCATGAGACTGGGACACAGAAATCAGATTTCCCTATCAACTAGCTGTTTTCTTTTCCTTGCCAAGCACGCACCTGTAGCTGGGGCTTTCGAGCTTTCTAAATCTCCCTGTCGCATACCCTCACTGTAGGTGCCAAGACATCTGCTTTTCCCTTCCTTCAAAGCCCACACTGTGATCATGAAGGTGGAAAGTGACTGTTTCTCTCATGGTGGCTGGTGAAGGGTCCTGTACATTCATCTTTTTCTTTTCTCTGGTTCCTTCTCTACAGTCTGCTTTCGGCCTGCTTCAGGAATGAACTCACGGACTCAAGGAGAGACCCTCCCAAACAGACCGATGCCATCCTAAAACATTCCAGCCCCTCAAACCCATCAGTATATCCATAAACTGAGCTGGTGGGGTCGCTTTGCCCAGCTGGCGGGACTAGGAACAGTGGGGCAAATACACAGCCTGATAGCAGCAGAGTAAATAGCGAGAGTAATCTCCTGAAGGGACTCAAACTTTGCAAAAACAACAGACACTTCTACAGACCTCTTAGCTGTAGCCCGTAGCATTGGGAGGTCAGGAACCACAACGTCGTCTGTCTTGGTGTAACGTTTTCTTCCTGGTTTTGTAACCTGTGGATACTCTTTCCTGTTACTTCTGTATTTGTGAAACTCGGCAGGGTTTCTCTGAGCAGGTCTCAATTTTAAAATGCCTCTTGTCTTGTTTAAATTAAAAATGTGTTCATGGACTGGGGGGGATGGAAGAGGGTTGGGTGTGTTTAAACAGTTTGTGATAGTCAATTTGGCCTGTTTCAATGCTGGTCATGCAGTAATAGTGCAAGTAGATGAAGTATTTGTACTGCTGGACAGAGGGAGGTAACAATTACATGAATTGGCACTGGTAAGAAATCAACTTCTTTTCCTGTAGAAATGCCCACTAATTTGGCATCATGAATTGTTTCCCCTTATTTCTAATTGTAAAGGGTCTGATCTAAAATACATCGAAACTGTAGGGAAGAGTGGGTGACTTTGACTTTGCACCAGCACAGCTGGCATTAATCCAGCTTTGCTGAACTTAGAAAGGTCCCTCCTGACTCTGTGGGCTCAGTCGAAGTGGTGGGCTGAGCTGCACAAGGTGAATGTGAGGTTGGAGTCTTTCTGCGTAATGACATCCGTGTGTGCCCAGTGTCCCTGACCCTTTGCAGCTGAGGGTGTAAAGGGTAGAGTGTCCAAAACTGCTCATTGCCCTACCTGTGAAAAGGAGTTGGATCTTGCCCCTTTCCTTGCAGACATTCAGCAGTTACTAGGTGTTGCTTTAGAGTATTCATCAACCCTACTATGTTTTACCCCATCACTACAAACCTCACAATCAAAGGAAAGTGGTGCCAGCATATTTTGCAGCTGACTCAGCCAAGTGGCCTCAGGCCATGCCCACCTTGTCCATTAATCCTGCAACTGGTGACTTTTGCTTACTGTGTCTGTGAAGTGCATCCTGGCTTAGCAATTCCTGCACAGGAGACCGTTTCTCAGCAAGGACTTGTAAATCCTCACACTGCTTGTATCAAACTCTACCTCTGAAGACCATTTGTATGGGGCTTGACAAGGTGGATTTGAACCCTTTGGAAACTTCATCTCTAAGTGTCGAGCCCGGACCAGCACAAAGGAGGAACAATCAACAGGCAAGTAACACACCGTGGAATTAACCTGGCATTGCTGAGCGTGGCACTAGGTGTGGATGCTGGTGATGAGGGAGGAGCTGTTTGAGGGTGGGCGTGATGCCTGCTGTGTCTCTCCCCACTGAGAGGTGCTCAAACATTCTTACATGAAGAACAGTCCCTGATGCTGGTAGAGAAATGTCCTTCAACCCACACTCTCAGGCAGTGGCATCTCTCCTGAGGAACGCTCCGATGTTGACAGCTGCGGGAAATAGAAATGTGAAGAAGTTACTGAAGGTACACCAAGAACAGTGCTCCCTGTGGGCTGGTGTCTGCCCAGATCAGCAGTGGTTGGGGAGCAGAGCTCAACTGCAAATGCCAATGATCAGCAGCCTCTGAATAACACAAGGGGCTGGATCAATACTGATGGGGACCTGTGTGCCTGCAGTGCAGTCCATGCTGGATTTATTTGGGGCAGGTGTCTACCCAGCTCTGACACACTTGTGGTTAGGCACAGCCTGAAGAGAAGGTGCCTCCCAAATGTAGCGCGGGCCTCCTGGCCACCCACCAAGGAAAAAAGCCTGATGCAGTGGGAGAAGACTCTTATCTCTGAACATCACGTCATCTGCTTCCAGGCAGCAGAGCTGTGATCTGAGCAGGTGATGACTCATACCAACATCTCCTTTGAGAGCCATATCCCATCTCTGGATATCTCCTTCGTTGCCTTAGCAATATTTGTTGTACCATAGCAGTGTGGAGGAGGGCTGATGGAAGAGAGGCCCAAAAATTGTGATTAAGTATAAATAATAACTAATTAAATACTAGCAGTGACTACTTCATACAGTTGCAGCTCCACCATCACTCCTTGTGTAAAGCTGAACAAATCAGGTACCTCTTTACTTTGCCTGGAAGCTCCAGGAAGTACTTTGAGATCACAAAGCAGATAACTATTGCTCTGTGCCTTTTTATTTGGGAGAAGAAAGGCGATACTGTTCCTTTCCCTGTGAGAGGTGGGAATCTGAACTGCAGAAGCAGACCAGATGCAGGATTGTGCTTGGCACTGTCAGTTTGTCCTTCCAATGAATGTTTATTCCTGGATCTTGGTCTTGTCTGCTTGTGGATGGCAATACAGAAATACTGCAACAGGGACACACTAATCTGTATCTAGAGCTCTGCTCCAGGGCCTGTCAACCAGCAAGTTTGAGGAGGCAGCCCACCAGAAGATACAAGGCATCCACAGCCTGTGCCGGGAGATTCCAGCTCATGCTCCAGTTCATCATCTGGTCAGACCTCTAGGAGATCTCTTTACCATGACGGGCAATACAGCACCTGGAACTTCCACCAAACAAGAATGTAAATTATTTGGAGCCCACTGTCCTCTGGAAAGGCTTTCTGATTTGTCCTCCTTACCTATAAGAGGATGATGATTGTGAAACTGGTCTTAATGGTGACTTGATTTGCTCTCCAGCTACTAGGTAGTTATCTTAGAAGGTGCATTTTTTTTTTTTTCTTTTTAAATCAAATAACCTGGAGCTGGAAGCAACTGGAGTTGCTTCATAGTCTGTGCTCTGCAGATAAAAGAAGAAAACTTTTTCCCAGCTGTCTTTTGATTACTTCTTTGTCATCTCTGGGGCTTCAGGAAAGTAAGCCTTTTCCTTTCAGGAAATAACCAAGTGGACTAATTGCGCCTTGTCAGTCAGGTCATATCAGTCTATGTCAACTAGTTGATGTATATCCACTCCCTGTATTATTAATTCCCTGGAGAGCAGATTGCATCCACTGCCTGCCTTGGGAAATTCCCATACCTGAAATCTAAGGGGAGTCATTATTGTCACCCTTGTCCCTGTGCTGTAGTTACTGACTGCCTAGTGACTCTCAGGGCTCCTCCTTTCCATGCTCCCAGTTAGTTACCAAGCCTACAAACCACCTGTGTGGTTGAAAAGATGCACTATTGCTTGCTTTAGAATAGCACCTGTTTGAGACGTGGAGAGCAAGGGTGTCTCTCTGCAGTGTCCTGCTTCATGGGCCTCCAAAGTGGATGAGTGCAACTGAGCATTGTCTGTGTCACTACATCAGTGACGTCGCAGTGTTATGCCGCCCAGGGGGCAACCTTACTTGAAAAAACATTGCCAATGGGCATGTTGACCATGTGTGAACTTGGGATGTAATCCTTCCTGCACTTGCTGTGGCTACTGTAAGGAAAGGCAGGCCCAGAACTGGACAGCTTTGATTCCACTTGGGTCTCTGCATTGTGACTAGCTCTAGGTCTTCAGGGATAGCAAACTGTAGGCATAGGGGCTTGGGTGAAATCTTAAACTCTCTGAGCCTGAGCTGCCCTGTTCTTGCACTTAATGAACCTTTGATATCATTTGCATTAAGGCTGCTTACATGACAGTGTGCTCATGTAATGTGAATGAGGACTCTAGGACTTGTCTACTGAATCAGGTAATCGGTCTATCCAAACAGTTTCCTACCTCTGGTGAAGGGCTGATACCCAGTGAGCTGGGAAAGCGTGGAATTATACAAGGTAACCTGTGAACTGAACTGTGCTTCGTATATGGGAGAAGGAAGTTCCTTCCTGACCTCTTGAGATGATCGGTATATGCCTTGAAGCATGAGAGGCGATTGCCCTCATATGAGCTTGCATAACTACAAATGTTATTGGCTAAATAATTACATAGCCTCTTGAAGAGAGAAAATCGGTTGCAGAATGTGACTCAGTGCCTTTCGTATCAGACTGTTCCAAGAAATATAATAGTCTCTTAATTGAAGTCCTTATACCTTGATATTAAAATGTATTTCACTGGCATTGATATCAAAGAAATGTTAATGCTCCTACTTCTAATCTTTCTTGAGACATAGTAAGTATAATTTTAATGAAAATCACTGTGCATGACATTCTTATAATACCTGTTTAAAAAAAAATTGAGAAAAAATCAATATACTTTAAACGCATCCTCAAACACCATGTAGTCCGTGTGTTTAATACCAAAAACATTTTCTTGTGTTTCTGAGGCTGTGGCTGTATTAATGTGTGACATTAATTTTCAATAAAATTTTGCATCTTCGTTTATCTTGGGACTTTTCTTTGGCTAGATGGCTTTCTCTAGACCTTTTACACATCTGCTTACATGATGGAATAGTTTAGTTGAAACGAGTATGGATATGAAGAAAAACGCTTTTGTTTCCTGTTTGATTCACTTGAGCTTGCCTGTCTTAATCTTGATTCTTATGAGTATGAATGAGATAAGAATGGAGTCCTTAAGCTATATGTTAAAGTACGCATTTGTTTTCTATAGTGTAGGGTGCTTTGTGTTGGCTTGTGTTTGCTTGCTTGCTTTTTTTTTTTTTTTTTTAATCCCCAAAGTATTTTGTAGTCTCCTAACTAGCTTTGCTAAGGTCACTGTTGGTGGTGTAGAGGGCAAAGTTAGACCCACTACTGACCTTCTTGGAGAATCTTGTTTTGTAGCAACAGGGATCCTTATTTTTTTTTTAAAAAAAAAAAAAGTTTCTAGTCATGAGCTCTCTGAATAAAATCTGTCCTGAGCTTAAACAATGCAACTAAATCTTTTTTGGAAGTCTTTGTTGATTTGATTTGGAATTTCACTGTGTACATGGTGACCTCCTCGCGTGCATATTGTGCAGATTTTGCCCTAAGAGGCTACTCAGGTGTGTATTCATTTCAGCTGAAGCTCAGTTAGGATAGGTGCCTGAACCTGTAAAGTAGAAATATTCATTTTGGTCCTAAATCCAGAAGCCTCTTAGGTTAAGGGTGGTGTCAGCCTGACTTGAATTTCATGGCTGGCCTCAATTTTATAATTAGTGAATTGAAACCTCAGATCTGAATCATTCTCTTCACCCTGAAAAGTTGGGTCTGAACTTCATGGCTCGGTTTCACTTCCCCTTGGGAGTTGCTGCCATCGTTAATATTAATTTGTGAAGCTTCTTGTGCTTTCCACTTCCTTGAGTCTATGAAGTTTGCTGGATCTTGTCCTGCATCTTCACTGCCAAAGGACAGTTCACACCCTTCTGTACCTCCTGTAATTCTGTAATTAGGTAACATTTCTTCAGGGCCTTAGATACTCTAGCCTGTTAGCATAGATGTTTTCTCCACCCAGCACTGCAAGTCTTAAAAGTGCACGAAGCTGGAGACAATGTAATTGTATGAAACTTGACCTTGAGTGCTGAACGTTTTAATAAATTATCTAGGAATAAGCCTTTTCTTTCCTTTACACTTCTCTTATTTGAAGTAATAACTGTTCTCTTTGCATAGAAGGAAAGCCAGTTCCCAGGAATTGGTGTAACCAGTTATACCCAGATGAACAAGTTTCCCAATGGGAAATAAGATGGGAACGTGCCCCTGCAGATTCACCACAGGGTCACCATGATATGGCTGAACGAGTGCCGGGCTCCGCAGCGAGCCTGGTGACCTCTGCTCTGTTGGGTGAGCATGGTTTGCGAGGGTACATCGTGTCTGGGAAGTCTGCCCGCTTCCCCAGCACCTTTGCCCAGTCTTGCAAATGCCCCTGGTGTCAGAGAAAGAAAAACCCACTCTCTTGTGGCATGGCAATGCTCTGCCAATTGCGCTCTTGGGCCCGCTTTAATGATCATTTTCTGCATATCCCAAATAAGACCCCACTCCAGATGGGATGCCGCAGCCGTAACTTGATCTGGGAACTGGGCTGCCGTTCAGAAGCGGTCTGGTCTTTGCGCTCCGGATTGCTTATGAGGCAGGATTGCAGCTGGGACCCTTGGGGCTGGGGAGGGGGAGCTCGCCAGCAAGCTTCTCTGGCCTGGATCGTGGATATGCTGGATGGAGTTTGGGGCTGCCTGGACTTGAGGGAGGCTAGTGCTGTTGTCGAGCGGTAATAAGAATCTGATACTCTTTGCAAGCAGCCTGCGGGGTTTGGATACCGAGTGCTTCTTAACACCAGCAAAAGCTGTGTGTTGGCATCCCAGGCAGCTCTGACCATCTCAATAGTGGTCCTTAAGGTGTATGGAGTCTGTCTTGAGCAAAGAGCCTCTGGCTGTTATATATATATATATACCTGGTAACAACCTGACTATATGAATAACTAGGAATTTTGGAGAAACCAAGGTGATAAGCGTGACGCAATCAGAAAATTGTTTCTGCAGTCAGGTTTTAGGGGGAGTTAAGATGGTTTGAGATCACTTCCTCAGCTCTTGTTCTTACAAAAAGCCTTTGACCACAAGGAGAGCTTAACTTAAAAATACTATTTTTGAGTTTTGGCAGCTGTTTGCTGGCTTTGCGTATGTTCACTTCAACTGAAAAACTTACGTGGAAACTTTTCCTTAAATAAAAAATTTGAACCGAAAGTGAAGCTTCCCTTTGTCAGTATTTCACCATGTTTTTTAAATGCCCAGAATATCTGGGAAACTTCTTATTTCCTGTTGACTCTCTCTCCAGTGATCTTTATCTGTGATGCTCCCACGGTGTCAGTGATTTTACTAGCAGTAGCTCACCACTACCACAAACAAAAAAATGTAGCCCCTTGGATGCGTGCTCTTAACAACCAACCGCTGTAATTCCTATCCTAACATCTCCTTGGTTTGCAGGACCTCCATGCAGTCGCAGTCATCCTATGGCTCCAACTCTCCACCGCTCAGCAAAATGAACAGCATGAACAAGCTGCCCTCGGTCAGCCAGCTCATTAATCCCCAGCAGCGCAATGCCCTGACCCCAACCACCATACCCGACGGCATGGGAACCAACAGTAAGAAACCCTTGCTCCTTCTCCTGCTCTGTGCACACACCCCGCTAATCTAGGGAAGGAGACTTGGCATCTTCAAGTGGCTAGTTTTAGTCCAGGGAGCCTGGAGTCATTTGTGGTAACAGGGCTGGGACCCTGCAGAGCCAAATATTGCTCACTGCTGTGCCACGGGGCGAGTCACCTGCTTTCTCTAAGCTTCAGCATCCTGCTCGGAGTCTCACAGGGGTGAACAGAGCTCCTTCTCGCTGCAGATCTGGCTGGCTGCACTGTCATCTGTCTTTCAAGAGTTGTTGTTTCTTCCTTTCCCAGCAGAGGAGATGCAAATGTTGGCAGACTTTTTCCCCTTGGTTCAATTGAGGCACTTCTTAGTTTCAAAGGAAATATCTGCATCTCATAGCTCTGTAACCTGCTTCCTTCTGGCTGCCGAAGAGTGCCCAGCAGCCCTGTAAATCCAGGATGCGATATGTGGTTCTGGGGGTGTTTTGTGGTGTGTGGTTTTTTTTGTTGTTTTTTTTTTTTTTTTTTTTTTTTTTTTTTTTTGGGGGGGGGGGTTTTTGGGTTTTTTTTCTTTTTTTTTTTTAAATTTCGAAAGCCCTGGGCTCTTGCCCACACCTGTTGCAGATCCCTTCGGGTGCTCTCGGTGTCTCTGAAAACAAAGCTGTTTGGCTTCCGTATTGGGTTACTCCGCTGGCTCTGTCCCGCTCCTCTCCTGCAGCAGAGAAAGCCGAGACGCCTGTGGCTTGCTTAGGTTTCTACCGAGCCTGTTTGTAAGGGAAGGTGACGCGGCGGCGCTGCCGACAGTTGCTTTGGCGAGGGGAGAGCTCCTGAAGGACTGTCTGTCATCTGGTCCTTGTGCTGTCATTGTGGCCCTGCCTGAAATTCCCCATGAGTTTGCTCTGTGTGGGACTTTGTAGGGAATTTAAGGCTGCTTCGGCTGCGGGTGCTGTCCCTTGGCACCATGCTGGGGATGAAGCGGGGGTCTGGGGATGCTTGGGTAACGATGTGCTCCTCCTTCTTCTCTCCTCCAGTTCCCATGATGGGCACCCACATGGCCATGACCGGCGACATGAATGGCCTCAGCCCCACTCAGGCGCTGCCTCCTCCCCTCTCCATGCCTTCAACGTCCCACTGTACCCCCCCTCCTCCGTACCCCACAGACTGCAGCATCGTCAGGTGAGCGGGAGCAGGCTGCCCGGCGCATGTTTCCCACCCGCAGGGAGCCAAGGCCTCATGTCAGGAGCCTCAAGGGTCCTGCTGGGTTCCTCACCCTGTTCTTCTGGAGCACTGGATCCCAGTGGGTCTTGGCAGTCCCAGGGCTGGCACCCTCTGGGCACCAAGCTTCAAACCCCCACCTCTGAGCAGCTGAGAGAAACAGGGACGTTAGGACTGCAAGAAAGCCGAGGGATGCAGCATCTATTGGACTGGTGGAGCTAAGGGCACCAGTCAGTCTTGGAAACATTTCTTTTTTTTTTTTTTTTTTTTTTTTTTTTTTTTCCCCTTTGGCCACTTGACAAGCCATGGCAGGGGTCAGGAGCCCCTCTGCCCTACATGAGGTTGAACAGGTTGAAAGATGCTGCCCATAAAGGAGGAATCCTTTACACTTAGGGAGGAATGTGCTGATTTGAAGTACTTTGTGCGCATGATGTGTCTGAGCCCCAGACCCACTGCCTTGCTGAAGCCCTCTATCTGTGCAGCAGGCTGCCACGGGCTCAGCCACCTTCTGGGTGAAGTGACCTGGCAAGAGGGTCCACGTGAGCCTTTCTGCCCCAAGATCCAGGCCGTGTAGCACCGGCTCTTGACTAAGGCAAGGTGCTGCCACGAGGGTTGTCTGCTAGGAGCCAAGCTGAAGGACTCCCTCATTTGTTTGATGTGGCAGCGATGTGGCTTGCTGGCCTGGGATGTCTTGGAGAAGGTCAAGCCAAGGGTGAAAGCTTTGTTTGCTGTTGCTGCAGGTTGGCTGAGTGTTTGGTTTTTCTGTGGTTTGGGCTGTTGCAGCCAGGGTGATCCTTTTTTCTCTCTCCTTCCTTCCTTCCTCCTCTGCAGCTTCTTAGCGAGGTTGGGCTGCTCATCCTGTGTGGATTATTTCACGACCCAGGGGCTGACCACCATCTATCAGATTGAGCATTACTCCATGGATGTAAGTAACTCCTCACAATTTCCTTTGTTTGCACTCTTGGCCCTGCTGTAGGAACAGGTCAGAAATCCAGACTCAGTATTTTTTTTTTTATATGATTAGTTTGATTTAAGGCTGTTGCACACAGAGAAGACTTATTGTGAGGTGAAGAGAGGCTGGACTCAGGGCCAGCATTGTAACTGCCTTGCTTGGCACAGAGAAAGAGTGTCTCCCCCTCCCCACCACTGTGCATTTTAGCCCCCAAAGTGGCCCCAGCCCACATGCGTGTTAACTCTGCAAGGCTTGGTTTCAGTTTACACCGCTCTGAAACACCTCAGTCGCCTGCAGACAAGTAGGCTGTCCAGAAGTGGTCTGCACTTTTCCCTCCCTGCTTCTGTTTTCTGGCCTTACCTTAACGATCTTCCCTTGCCACTGGCATCTCAGCCCAGCTGGTTTTTTTTTCTCTTGCATGGCTTTCGCTGCAGGGTTGCTGCTTCCTCTCCTGTGCCATTGCTCTCCTCAGAGCTGGCTGTCCCCTTTTTTTGCCCCGAGACTTTGCAAGGCTGTGGCACTTCTGCTTCCTAGCATGGGCTGCCTTCCTTCTGCTGCTGTTCTAATTAGAAAAGCTGACCAAAATTAACCAAAGCTGGTTGCTAATTTTTTCAGAAGCTGATATCACATTTCCCAGAGTTTAGGTAATGCTACCCTCAGGTACTGCAGCAGAGATGGTGGGGCCTCAAAAGTCCAAGTTTTCTAAGGTTATGTGTCTGTTCTTAAATTTTGGTTATGTTCAAGTAATGAAGGCAGTTCCTATAGAGTCAGACCTAGAGCTTTGACTACTGGAGCTCAGACTTGGATTCTAAAATCCTTTTGCAGGCTTTGAAACAAACACAGAAATTTTCAAAGCTGTTGAACTTCTGCAGCCCAGCATCCCCCACCATAGACAACCAGCAGATCTCCCTGAGGTTCTCTTGGAGGCCTTGCAGTCCAGTTAAACATCTAGCTTTAGGTCACCATATCTTATGCATGAATGTGTGTTTTGTGTAACTTCAAAACAGACCTCGTATCATTAGTCCTTGCTGTCTCATGCTTGTTCAGAAGTGAACCACCACCTTCAGGATTAGTGGTTTGTCTTCTACAGTGCATCATGGCCACGTGGATTTTAGCAGCTTTGGTTAATAGGCATTTTCAGGGTGACCCAGAGGCTGCCTCTACTCCCAGAGCCCAGCTTGCCCCAGGGATTGCCCTGTTAAGCCCTTTACCTTGCCTTGCAGGATCTGGTGAGCCTCAAGATCCCGGAGCAGTTCCGCCATGCCATCTGGAAGGGCATCCTGGACCACCGGCAGCTCCATGACTTCTCCTCCCCTCCCCACCTCCTGCGCACCCCCAGTGGCGCCTCCACCGTCAGCGTGGGCTCCAGCGAAACCCGGGGGGAGCGGGTCATCGATGCGGTCCGCTTCACGCTCCGGCAGACCATTTCCTTCCCACCCCGCGATGAGTGGAACGACTTCAACTTCGACATGGATGCCCGGCGCAACAAACAGCAACGCATCAAGGAGGAAGGGGAGTGAGCTCCACGGACCCTGCTCCACCCTGCCTCGGCCACAAACTGCTCAGCCCTTCATTTGTCTTCCTTCTGCTTGGTACTGCACCCCTGGACAAAGGGCGGAGGGAGCCTTCTTGTTCACTCATGCTAGTTATGCTCTTGATGCTGTCTAGGTCGTACTCCTGGACCGCGACCTCCACCCCAGCTCTTGCAAAGGGGAAGAGCTGAGCAAAGGGGGAAGGCGGGTGGTATTTCCTTGAAAGCCGTTGACCTTCTCGAGAAGGCGTTGTTCTTGTTTCGTGTTTTCCTTTGGGGAGAGGGCTTCTTTTCTTGACTTTTGAATCCTCACACACCTTGTGGGCATCCCAACCTGTAAACTTGTCTCTCCCATCCAGCGATCCCACTTTGAAAAGCAGGAAGGTTAAAATAAATTTTTAAAAAGCCAAAAAAAAAAAATCCAACCCTAAACCCAAATGCAATAAGCCCAAAGCCACCAAACCCTGAACTGGCAGTTCATCCAAAAAATAAATGGGAATCCGTCTGCTGAACGTTGCACTTAAACAGCCTCTTCCCACAGAGCTGAGTGCTCTGTTCATGTGTAATATTCTCCAGCGGAGACAGCACATGCACTTTGCTGGGCAGGCCAGCACTTACGGCCACCTGCAACCCGCTTTTTCCTTTTCCCTCGCCTTCTCTGGGAAAAACCAAACCTGCTGTCTCTTCTTGTTCTGAATTTACATTCATGTGTATGTCCTGGTTTGCTTGTTTCAGGATATAAATGCAAATACAGCCATCGGTCACTCTTGACTTCTGTCCCCCACCCAACCTTTAGCCATTCTGTACTACTACTACTGACATTTAAGCTAGAGAATTAGGCTTTGCCACGTATGCAGCCTGGTTAGTTTAGCATAAGGATTTGCCTGCCTAGCCTCCAGTTGAACAGAGGACCAACTGAGAGCTGCACACTGATTTGTAGGGCTTCAGCTATCCTAAACGCAGACAATCTTTTATTTAGATCATGCTAGATTGGTTTCCTGCCAAGTAAAGTAGAACCATCTTTAGATATATCTGTAATAGGCTGGAGCCTGTTGTGGTTTGTTGCTGGTGACTATAGACTAAGTGATGAGCCACTAGAAGTGGAGAGTAAAAAAAGAAAGAAATTTCCAACTGCCTTGGAACAAGGACCAGTTCCTGGTAATATGAGCGTTGCTACTGCAAAATGTCATGTTTACATGAGAAATTGATTTTTCTCTGTGTTTTTTCTTTATTGGTTCTACAGCAGCTGTGCTCTGAGGCATTTCCTCTGACTGCCAGTGATCCTGTGGACAAGTAACTGAACAGAGTGTGTGTTTTTGCATTGATATTGGCCAAGGTAGTGAGACTCTAAGGTATACAAAACAAACCTAAACTGAGGAGCGTGGCTCAGCACAGCTGCTTTCAAGTTGGCTTGCTCTTTTTAACAGTAAGCCTGACTTTTTTTGCTTGGGGAGAGATGAAAAAAGCAGCTTAAATGGCTTGTCATCCTACCTTGCTACAACCAGATAATGTCGTTTCAATGCAGTGGCTGTTTTCTGGTCCCTGCTGTGTGCCTCATATTTCATTTAAGTCCAATATTGTTAGCATCCTCCATCTGTCTGTGCCAGGTCTATGTTGCATCTGAAGACTGCCTTTCGGTAACTGTGCAAGCCTACTTTGGATATCTCTAAATAGTAATGCAAGATGGTTACCCTGTAAAGTGTGTATATAAATATTTTTTGTATGTGTAATTTTTGTTTCCTACAGCATAACATGCCAATTTTTATTTCTTCTTGGGCTACCGGGTCTGACAGAACCACAATAAAATGTTGTTTGTTTTTCTGTTTTTTTAATTATTATTTTTATGCAGAACGCTTACAGTATACCTTGTAACAAATGACTCGTCACAGGACAAATATATTTGTATTTTTCATACTGAGATTCCTGTGTTACTTTGCAGTTGAGGGGGGAGGGGGCAGGTACTGAAAGCCTGTTTTATCATTTTCTTTTGTAACACTTCAAAGAGCAGTGTCCTAGATTTCAAAGTATTTAACATGCTCAGTGTGAAAATTTAACTATGTCTCTTTTTTTTTTTTTTTTTTTTCCCCCTATATGCTACAAAAGAAGCAAGTTACCCTGCTCTTGATGCAAGAATTAATTCAGGGGGCAGTGCTAGCATGGGGCAAGTGTTAGCACGGGTACTTTGTAAATTCCTGGAGGTGAATTAGGTTGTGCCCTTCTCACCTCCAAGGTGTTGCATCTCCATTGTGTAATCCTTCTGAGCTGCTTCAGTATTGTACAAATATTGATGCAAATATACCGTCATTTTAGGAACTAGGAAGCTTCTGACTATAAAGGTAATGCAGTTAATGTCGTGCCCAGAGTCTGGATGCAAAAACTTCAGTATCTGCTTTTCAACTCAGCAGTGAGATGGAGCTTTTCTGCTGCGTCACTAGTGATAAAAATATATGCTGTGAAAACCTACTTTCTACTGTATATACCACTGTGGAGCCTACTTCTGTATAACTGGAATGTTCAAATGAGTTCGAACTGCTGTAGCTTTTACCCTCCCCTGTAGAGCCATGATTTTTTTTGTTTTGTTTTGATACATCAAAGCGTATGGGTTAATTGAGCTGAGGATCTGCCAATGCTTGTAGCAATGACAGTGTTGCCTGCACCAAGACCTGTGTGTGTTTTGGAACACCTTGTTGTTGAAGTCAATGAAAATAAAAGCCAAACTGAAAATGACACTGAATTCCCAAACAGCTTCTTTTCTTGCCTGTGCGCCTTCTTGGAAAAGAGCAGGAGACTTCGTTGCTGCTTCTTCCTCTGAGCAGCCGGGGCTTAGTGTCACCTTTGCCCATGTGTACAGTTTTCTAATCCCCATACCGCCCATGGCACAAGGGTGTGTTCTAAGGTGCCATCGCACACCCATCTGCCTTCTCTCTGGCCGATCGAATGGGTCAGCCCCTGTAAGCCTCTTGCTGAACTGTGAAGGCTTCTGGCTTTTGCATGGTTCTTTTTTGCCCTTTTATCAGGTTTCTTTATTCTGTTTCTGAGCAGGGCACTGGGAAGTGCCCCGTATTCAACATTCTGATCAAACATGATAGAGCTGTGACTGCTGTGTGCCGTGGCCAGCGGGAGGGAAAGTGTGCTTTGAGCAGGCAGGGTCAGTGCTGCCCTTTCCTACCTCCAGACTTGTAAAATAGCCTTGCACAGCCATCTCCACCATGCCCCTTGGAGCTTGGGGAGGTTTGTCCTCCTTAATTAACTTACACTCCACAAGGCTTTTTGCATCACCCCATGCATCCTCTCTCCTACCAAAGCCTTTTTCTTTGCATCCCAGTTCCTCTCCCAAGGATTTGAAAGAGGAGCAGCTCAGAGCTGTCTGGCTGGGGTGGCTGTCCTAAAAGTGAGGGAGTGGTTTTCATCAGCTGGTGGCTTCAGTCTGGTTTCTGTGTGAGGCCCTATGTCTGTCTGTCTCCTACAGTTTTCCTGGGTTATGGTTGAGGGAGGATGCTTGGGAATGGGGAGAGTCCAAAAAAACCCCCAAAGATCTCAAAAGAAGAAAAGGCCATAGCTTCCCTTGGGAGCTAGTTTCATGTTTACCATTAGGGTAGGGAAGGCCTGCCTGATTTCTTTGGTTCTGGTCACTGTTTCTTCTCCCTTTTGCCGAAGGATTAGAAAGTTGTCTCTGGATATTGATATCCAGAGGCATCAGTCCCCTTGCTGCACTCTGGCTGTCAGGGATTGCTTGAATGTGGCATTAAAAAGTAGTATGTTGCCCTCAAAAGAGAGAAGTGCTACTTCAACGGCTACAAAAACTTGCTGTTTCAGCTGATGGACTCCTTGCCTCTAGATGAGCAAACTGGATCATGTAAAATAAGATTTCAGTTTCCATTAACCAGGTTGGCTTAAAATATGTTTGCTGATGGTTGCAACTGCTGTCTGCTGTGGTCTACTGCTGGAGTAGGAACTTCTGCATTGCTTCTGTTACAGCAACAGTTTCAGTTCTGAGGAATCCCAAGCTGGCGCTCTCCCTTTTGCCCTCCACTCATACCCATTGGAATTTTGTCTTTGGATATTGGGATGCTTCATATGCGGGCATGAAGTTTTCAGGGCAGGGATCCATCACAGGCTTCCAGCTGTGTTTTGCAAGCCTGGGTGGACCTCTGAAGACATGCATACCCTTCTATGCTGTTTTCTAAGTGTGCTGAAGCTAGCAGTCCCCTGGAATGAAACTTATCCGGACACAACAAAACTTGGCAAACGCCCGAGTGGAGCCTGTGAAGGGTGTCTTGCTCATCGTGTTCTTCCTGTCCTGTGTGGCTTAGCAGAAACCCCTGCCTTCCTGACAGCAAAGTGGCTGCCTGCGCTGCAGTGGGAGGATTGCAGGACCCGGCCTCCCACTCTGCCTCTTTGCAAGTTGTTTTTCAGCGGGAAAACTGTGTGGGCAGCCCAGCCCTAGCACCAAGGGGGAGCTTGGGCTGTTTGGCCTTCTGATTTGCTGAGCTATGAAATGTGTAGCTTATACAAACCGCTGTCTGAGGGTTAGTGAGAGGAGCTGCACCAGGCCAGTGAACCCCGAAGGTTCCCTGCGTTCCTCTCTGTGGGGCGTCAGTGCATGGCAACTACCCAGATGTGGACTGTGGCCACCTGGGCACGGGCTGTGCCGATGCTGAGCCTTCACCAGGCAGGTTTGGCAAACAGCCTCACCTGGCTGCCAGGCTCGAGCTGGTGGTTTCTGGGTCCTGAGATGTTTTGGCTCCCTGTGACCCGTGACAGCAGTGAATCATCTTCCTGAGCATATTGCAAAGGGTAGAGGCTGGAGTTTTGGAGTGTTACTGTTTATGTTTCATACACTGGCCATGAAGGTCAAATAAACTGGAAGGAAGCTAAACTTTATGCTCTGTTGGCAAGGACTGGCTGCAGCTTTCTCCCAGCTTGCTTCCCTAAGATTAAGGAGCCAAAATTTTACTCAGAGGTAGATGGCAGTAGCCCTTTGCTACGGTTTTGCTCTCCTGATCTGGGCCCCGTGGACTGATCTGTCTCTTTTCCTTATTTGCCCATGTACCATCCCTTCAGCCTTAACATCAGCACTGTGGAAACAGGTGGGTTTGTATGTGTGTGTGTGTGTATTTCTATTAGTAGGTGCCTTTCATTCAGGGAGGAGTTGGAGCCCCTCCGCAGCCCCCTCCGTCTGCCCGTGGATGTTGCAGGGCTGCCCATGGCAGCCATGCCCTGGTGCTGGGTGAGCGTGGCTGCGTGCTTCCTTGGCTCGAACTGGTCTAAGTCCTTTTTGGGGTGGGGGAGGGGATCAGCTGGTTTTGTTAAAATGCTTTGACTTCCTTGTAAACACTCCTACAGTGTCACATGTTTTGTTCTTAGGAAACATCAGCTCCACCTTCATGAAGTGAGCCAGATGCCTGGGACCACTGGTGAGAAAAGGAAAGGCTGTGAGGGAGCGGGGGGGGGCAGGAGATGCAGGATTTGGGGGGACGGGGGGCTGTAGCTGCAGCCTCAGGGCACAAGCAAGCACTGAGGGGCATCTCTGGGGACACTGCAGTGGCTGTGCCTGCAGCATTGAAGGCAAAGGCTGAAGGGTCCTAACCGCACCTGAGGACGTTGCTCGTGCCCAGCGTGTTTCTGCCTTGGTGGCTGCAGTCACAGCAGTACTGTGCCTCGCTCTGCTCCCACAGCAACATCAGACACAGGCCCATGGGCAACTGGATTTCAACCTGATAGCTCTAAGATTAAGCGTTTGGTGAGGGTCTCCGTGCACCATTCTACTGATTTTCTCACTGCTGTTGCAGTGCAGTGCCCTTTGCATGCAGTGATAACATGAGCACGGCAGCCAGTGGCTTTTTTGGCTGTGCCACTTCCCTGGATGGTGGGGATACATGCTCCAACAGGAGGTGGGTGCCTTCTGGCATGCTCAGCAATTACTCACAGGCAGCTGGGCTGATACCAACCATTACAGCATGCAAGGGAGATGCTTACATTGTCTCTCCCAACTGCCTAGGGTAGGAGATCAGGCTCCTTGCATCATCAGTGGCAAGAAAGTCCCTGCGGAGCCATTCAGAGCATATTAGCTTCCCACTCTGAATTGTGCTCGGGAAGATGTGGTCTCATTATTGCCTGCATCAAAGCCAAGGGAAGACTAAGCTTGTTTCTTAATATTAAGCAGGATGGCTCTATCCATGCAGTCAGCTTTGCTGAATTCCTAAGGCTTGGGGGCTGCACTGCGAGAGACGTTCTCATGGCACAGTCACGTGCAATCCAGCGGTGAGTAACTGGCTGCAGGGCTCTGCGTGTGGCAAAGAAACCGGTGCAGGGTCTGAAGAGAAAAAGGGGGAAAACTGAAACAAAATGAACCGGCAGACCTGGAGAAAAGATGGTGCTTTTCCTCTTTTGTTTTAACTGCCAGCACTCTTGAAAGGAGTGTCTAGCAGCACACTTAAAAACATAAAACAAAATACAAGAAAGAAAGAAAAAAGAGTACAAATGCAATCCGGTGTTAAAAAAAAAATTAAAAATTGAGACGACGGGAGATCTGGCTGCACTAAAGCCAAAGCGCTTCCTAGTGTATCATCTCCCACCCGCCTTTGTTCCTCTGTCAAGGGGATTTGTAATGCTGTCTTCATAAAAAAGAAAAAAGTATAAAAATGAGGAGGGCAGCGGTGATGCGCAGCCCCGCCGGGCCGGGCCGGGCCGGGCCGGGCCGGGCCGAGCCGAGCCCAGACGAGCCCAGCTGAGCCGAGCCGGGCCGGGCCCAGCCGAGCCGGGCGGGCGGCGGCCGCGCTGCCCGGGGAGCCACTGCCCTCTAGCGGGACCTGCTCCGGGCCCGGCCCTGGCCCTGCTCCGAGCGTCGGGGGCCGCTCTGCCGCCGGCAGCACGAAATAGGGGTGCAGGGACTTGCTGCAGCTCCAGGCGGCTGTGGCTGGCCTGGCGGGGCCGGGGCGGATGAAGGCTCATGGTGCCGGCCCCCCTCCTGCCGCCGTTGTGGTCCCGTGTTCCCCACCACAGGCAGGTGCAACCCGAATCGCTGAGCCTGTGTGCCCCCCTCAGCACCCCCAAACGGCTCCTGTGCTCACAGCGTGGGCATGTTTTATAAAACTGCCTTTTTCAACGCCTTTCCCCTTGCATACCACATGCGAGAGCTGCAGCAGCAACTCTTGCTTGTTTATTTTGCATGGGTGGAATAAGCAAGTGACCTATTGGTGTTTCAGAGCAACTTTTATTGTAGCTGCCTTTTGGGAAAGCTGCTGCTCTCCTGCCCTTTGCTGTGCACCCAGGGAATCCCCAGTGTTGTGCCCATGCCAACCAACACCAGCACAAATGAGAAATTCAGAAGATGAAGACCAAAAACCATCACCTGCCAAACCAAGAGAGACGACCACTCTCACCCCAGGCAGCTCTTGGGTGCAAAAAGCCTGAAGCTGTGCCCTTGGTTGGTGAACCTCTGCCCAGAGATGTCTCCAGAGCCAGAGCCTACCCACCCCGGGAGGCTGGTTGGAGGCACATTGGAGGCAAGCAGCCCTGCATGGTTACCCCATGCTGCAACACCCTGCAGCCATGGCCAGCACGCAGCAGCACCTCAGGCTCCCAGCACCATGCGTGCCCTGCCCGAGGGCATGAGAGGTGCTCCACCTTCCCTCCGTGCACACACACACAGAACCTTGGCTGCAAAAGTCCTCCCTGCCAGAGCGAAACACAACTCTTCTTCCAGCTGAGAAAATACCACCAGTTATTTTGCAGGGAGGACACGCCGCAGCCAGGAACTCCCACAGCAGCACCTGGCTGGAGCACCGGCGGCCGGCTCCGGGCTCCCACGCCGCCACGGCAGCCAGCTCAGCCAGTCTGGGTGGGGGAGCCTGGCACCCCGCCAGGGCCGACCCACCTGCAGCACCCAGCACCCTGCTGTGCACCTGCACGGCTCCGCAGGGTGCTCCGTGCAGAGGGGGGCTCTCCCCCAGGCCTCCCCATGGACTGTTGGCTCGAAGGCTGTGAGCTGGCTCCAGTTCATTTTGTTGGTGCACACTGTAAAATCTCGCCCTGCTTGTTTGGCCCACATGTGGTTCTGCCCCAGGGGAGACCAAATGTAAGAGCAGCCCCCAGCACTGGGCAGGCACCCACCACAATTCAGGGCTGTGCCATGGAGACAGGTTGCAGCTCCCAAGAAGAAGCTGGGGAGCTGGAGAGAATGGAACCCACCTTGGCTGGGAGGTGGGGAGGGGTATGCCGTGCCGGCAGCCATAGGCAGCCCTTTCACAGGATCTGGGCTCCAGGGCTATGCTCTGTCCACGCAGGCTCTCTGCTTAGCACCCAGGTGCTCCCATTGCTCACCCCTACCCTGGCCTCCAGGTCCCAGCCTGGCTTTCCTGGGGTGGCTGTGGCCTGCAGGGAGACCAGAGAGAAGAGTGCCCAAACTGCTCATTTGCACACAAAGGTGTGAGCTGGGTGCTCTGCTCCCAGGTGTGGACAAGTGTTTGTCAGATGTTTCTTTTCAGTTATTCAGCATTCAGGCTGAGCATTTCCAAGCACTCTCCTACTTGGCCATCTCCAGTCTTTACCTGCACTTTCCTTTCCCCCGTCAGCAGCTGCAGCATGAAGTTGGGCAGGAGCAGGTCTGAAGGGGAAGATGTTGGGGTGGCCCCTTGGTCCCTTGGAAGAGATTTTTCAGCTCTGTCCTGGAGCAGTGAACTCTGGCTAGGTGTTTCCTACTTTTCTAGGAGAGCCTCTGATTTCCTCCAGTTTTTCCTGAGCTTCATAAATGGCACCCCAGGGAATCTGATGACTTTTTCCTATTTTCTTCCCGAGGTTGTTTTTGTTTGTTGGCTGGTTCTTTTTTAGTTTTGTTTTGTTTTCCCAAATCCCTCTGTGAGCCTCTGATTAATTCAGCTTCTGATTCCTTGGAAATCACCTCTGAAGGCAATGCTGAAGATTTCTACACATGATCCATCTTCTTCTTGGCTGCGTAGCCCTCAGTGCTGAAATTGGGTAAGAAATGTTACAACAGATCCAAGTAGCCTATAGGAGGGGTGTTAGGAAACAAAATATTGCACAGTACTGCGTGAAAAACTCTTTGATTAATTAAAGGTGTGGGTGGCTACACAATTGCATCAAATTATCCATGCGCCATGGTGAAATGCGAGATAAACGCATTGATTTCTTATTCCAAGGACACGGTCAAGCAGCCCATGCTGAACCTGGACAGAGTTGCCAACCCGATGGTGAACATGAGTCTTTTCATGGAGGTGTTTTTCACAGAAACAAGAGGTAACGGGTCACCTCCAGCACAAGGCAAGGTGCCTAGAAGGTGCCGCAATGCCCATATGTAAGAAGCCTGGCCCCAGAGCAGAGTCCAGCACCCTTCCCCAGGGCAGTATTTGGCCCTCTGAAGGCTGATGCAGAGCCCTGCACGCTGAGCAAATACCCAGCTCACTGGCATGTGTGAGCCAGTGCCCTCCCTTCTGGCATTTAGGCTCTGGCCTGAGCGCCAAACCTACAACATCCTTTGAAAGCCCTGAGCAAGGCTCCCTTTTTCGGAGGAGCAGCCTGTGGCAGTGCCTGCCTGCCGCTGAGGGTGATACCTGGAGCACACAGACCCCACTGTTTGCTCTCCCGATAGGAAAGTTTTCTTCCAGCTTTAAGTGGAAGTAGCAAGACAGTTACTTCTATTACAGTTTATATTCTGGTCTTTATTGCTGCTTAATTAGTGACTTGAACAGAAGGAAGCCAAAGCTATCAGCAAGCCGGATTGTGCTGTGCATTGAAGGTTAAGGGCTCACGGTAAAAACACATGCACCAAAACCACACACAGACTCGATTTGCACAACTATAACATCAGTGACTCAGCTTGCCCCAAAGAAGGGGTGGCTGAACGTGTTCCACCTGGCCCTGAACCTTATCGTTTCACCCAAGGGTAAAATATTAGCAAGTAACCATTAAGGCACTTATGTTACTGTCAGGCCATGGGCAGCAGCTGTCTCAGATTATTTCAGCCTTGTCTCGGAGATGAGGAAACTGGACATGACCGAAAGCCCTGCCAGGGATGCCAGCAGGCAGCGGAAGAGGAGCAGGTGAGGAGGTGAAGGCGAAGGCACTCTGTGTCCCACACAGGCTGTGACTGGCTGCTGTCTGGAGAGGTCTCAGAAGCAGAGAGAGCTGACTGAAATTTGATTTTTAATTTTCTTCTGTTACTTTTGTAGTGGTGCCCCCATGGCCAGGAAGCAGCACTGCGGTGTTTCACGCGAGATGAAGTCCAGCCAGAGAGTCTGGCAGGGAAGACATGGAGCACAAACTGCAGCACTTGACTGTTTTTCACATCTTCAAGAGGAACAGAGTAGAGCCTTCCTTCTGCTCCCTTTGAAGTGAAGTGATGCTGGGCCCGAGGGCACACTGGTTAACCCTTGCATGCCTAGTTAGGCCAGGGCACATGGAATACCTTTGAGAAGGCGCTCAGCTAGTTGAGACAGCCAGATTAAACCCAGTGAAGCTGCAGAAAAGGGTAAAAGGGTGCCCAAGATGGACGTCTATACTAATATGGGCAAATTTCCTAAGCCTGATTTTCTTCCCATTCACGCTGCTTTAGCTGGTTGTGAGCATCCCTACTGCAAATGAGAGAAGAGCAATGCTGACCGGGGTGGCCAGGCATGACAGGGAGGGAGATGCTCCCAGAGCTGGCCTGTTCCCAGGCAGCACCCTGCCCTTTTCCCCCTCCCAGGGCAGAACAGGAGGACCCCTCCGGTGCGTTTGTCCCTGTTTATGCCGAGTGTGTCTGCAAGGCAGAGCTGCCTTCAGACTAGCACAGCCTGGCAGCATGGTGACTAATGACTTGCAGAGCTGCTGAGGGAGGGGAAAGCAAAGAATCCTGTTGGGTTTTCCTGAAAACTAGAAGGTATTTTGGAGAAATCATCAGCAACCATGTCATCCCTTGGGAAGAGTGGAAGTGCTGGAAGTGAGATGCAGTTTGAAGGCAGCAGGGGAGAACCCAACGCAGTGCCTGGGGTGTGCAGCACTTGGGTCTCCCCTGCATGCTGGTGCTATGTGGTGTTCACAGCTAGGGCAAAGAGGTGCTGAGGGATAGCAGCCCTTCTGCATAGCCTGGAGCATGGGCTACCCAGCAGGAGCTTCTGACCTGGAAATTGTCTTTTGCTGCTAGGCCCATCACAAGATGTTTGTTATCTTTTATCTGGTGGCGCCAGTGGTTGAGCAAGAGGAGCGGGAGGCCAGCTGCCGGCATCTGTATTCGCGCCATCCAGAGCTCCCACCTAATCCCGCTGGGTGGAGGACTCGCAGGCTTGGTAACGTTCCTGGTATGACATATCTCACCTTTTGTTTCAGTGTAATTAGTCTGAAAGTGGAGAAAGGATGTAGCATCTTCCACCTCAAGGGGAACTGCTAAAGATTCATTACGCTCCCAGAGCAAATGCAATGTATAGGTTTGGCCTGATTCCCCCTAAGCAGTGATGCTAGCAGCTCCAGCCACCGTGATCGGTCCCAGCAGCCGAGGGGTGGCAGGCGTGCCAGCAGCTCTCAGCCACGCAGACCCCGAGGTCAGGCTGCTTTCGGGGCATTGGCAGGACGCGGGTCATGACTGCCAGGTCAGTGGTGCAGCCTCCAGTGCAGATGTTCAAGCAAACAGGGAGGAACGTGCATGGTGCTGGCTGAGTGGGGCAGGGTGTGTGCTCATCAGCCAGGCTTTCTCACTCCCTGCAGCACCTGGGTTTGGTGCAATTACATTTACTTTCCCTGCAGCATCTTGGGTGGTTCCAGAGGGGTGGGCAAGCCCAAGCTGCCAGGAAAGCCTGGTGGCAGCACCGTGGGCTTGTGGCTGGCAGGGTGGACCTGGCAGTTTGTTGGGCACAGGGGAGCATGGCACATCGGTTGCTCATGGTGGAGCTTTTGGAAGATGCATGTGAACATCCTTCTCTTCATAGCCACGAGTGAGATGGGAAAAACCCTCCTGGGCTGCTTTGCTTGCGGAGGTGCTGTGGGGGCCGGGTGAGTCACCTGGGGAAGCACAGGGCACGGCCAGGCTCAGGAGAAAGTCCATATATACTTCGTCCTATCTCTAAGAGTTGCTGTCGGGGCCACGTTTCGATGTGGGGACAGTTATTCTGAAAGTGTTTGCTCAGAGCACCTCAGGGTGTCAACCGCACACAGCTCAGGGCTTTCCCTGAGGACCATCGGTGACAAACCCCTTCCCTGCAGCTGTGTGAAATGAGGCCAGGCAATGAGGCTGGGATTTTTGGTGATCGCTCCCGGACTGGCAAGGAGCTCACAGCCTGCCTCATCCTCTCCCAATGCCATGGGCTGCCCATTTTCCTTTGACCCGTTGTGCAGAACAAGGAGGGGTGGGCTTGCACTAGAGCTGTTTCCAGTGTGTTTGAGCTGGGGAGGGATTAAAAAAATGGTGTGTGAGGTGGCTGAGGACTTTCCCCACCTGGCCAGCTAGCCCGTCCCCTGGCACCCAGCCGCTGTGCTTGGAGGAGCCGGGCTGTGGCCCCGCTGCTGTAGGCAGGTAACTGTCACAGAGAAGATAGACATGAAACTACTCAGCTCCTTCTGCCTCACCCAGAGCCAGAAGGGTTTTTTGAAAACAAAAATAAAGGGGAAAACTCAGTCTCCACCCATCCACCCAATTTGGCCAGCAAATCAAATAAAACAATCTCGGAGCTGGCACCACTGGAGCGGTGAATGCCAGCTCCCAGCCTCTCACACGAGGTGTCGAAATGAAAGGAGATGAACAAACAACCCCCAGGTGCCTGGGGGCAGCAAACTGGTTTTAAGATGCTGGTGGGTTGTTTTTTTCCTGTGGAATGGTGGGACCAGCCCCCCCGCAGTCCCATGAGGACTGGGCAACTCCCCCCCGCCATGGTCCTTGGCCATCCCTGGGCCATAGGCACAGGAGCTCCGTAAGAAGAGCTTCATGCAGAAATGCATGTCACTGCAGATGGCTTTTGTGGGCATCCTGGCATGGGGCGATGTGGCCAGTGACTAACAATGTGGTGAAGGGGATGTCAGGCTCAGGCATCACCTCGGCTGTGCCCAGCCGCTGCAGAGAGCCCTACAGGGATGAGTCTGGTGCCAAGATGCCCCACTGCAGCTGGGCCCCCTGCCCTGGATGGGTACACTTGGCCCTTGCATGTCCAGTTACTGTGGCTAATACAAGGCTTTTAAAATACGGGGCTTTTGTTTCAGTGGTTTGCCAGCCAAAACTCCCTTGCTAGAGTTACCTACACTCAGAGTGGCTCTAGGTTTGGCATGAACAGGCCTTTCACAGGGGAGACAAAGATTGTTGCAAAATTTGCCAGGGCGTCCATGTTCTCCTTGCTATGAGGGAGATCATAAAAGAGTTTCTTCTCCACCTTTGCTACGGTCCAGTTAAGCCACTGTGAGCAACTGGGAGGTGCCTTTTAGGGCATTCACACTTCTTTCCAGCTTCTGCCTCATTGCAGTCAAACCAACCGGTTTCATTTCTTGCATGGGAGCTGCCCAAAGCACATTGGTGGTGAGTGGTGGCCTCATTTCTCACTGACAAAACAGGGACCAGCCTTGAGGCTGGCACTTTCAGCTGGCGTCTGGTGCAGAAGCGCTGCAAGGAGGGGATGGTGATGCTGGGCTGCGCTGGGAGGTCAGGCATGCTGCTGGCACTGCCGGGAGCAGACGGGCCAGTCCAATGCAATGTGTTTCTCCTGAATTTGGGAGCGAAGACACCCTAAGGCCATTGCAAAAAAACCCATGTGTGATAAAAGGGGTGTTTTTCTGGTGTTTTTCCCCGTGTGCTGGAGCTGTTGGGCTCGCATGCGAGGCAGCGTGGGAGCTGCTTATCGGCTTATCCCATCGCGGCAGCAGACTGATGGTGCCACTGCCATCTCTGCTGTTAATCTCATTAGAAATAAAGGAGGGGTAGAAGCTAAACTGAGCTCATATTAATTCCCCCTGCCCTGCCCTGCTCAACCTCAGGAAATACCTACTAGAACTGCCATTCTCGTTATCCAAACCACCCCTGGAAACGATCATTAGCTGACTTGCTCCTTTGGCAAGCGTGTCCACTCGCCAGCCTGGCTCCGTTTGCCCACGGGGCCCTCGCGTTGCCTGCTGCTGCCACAGCACGCACTGCGGTTGCCTGCATCCGCGCTCTCCTGCTGCGGCCTCGCACGCTGCCTGCTGCCGCCCAGCCGGACCAAGGCTGAACCCCGCTTCCCTGTGGCTCATCAGCTCTCTGCCTTGCCCCTGAAACAAGGTGAGGGTGGCCAGGCAGCTCTCTGAGTTGCCTGTTTTTCTTTCTCAAGTTCCTGTAGCGTGCTGGACTTATTTTTGGCAGGGTTGGATGGTGGCCAGGGCGCTGGGACATGTTGACATTTATGTTTTTTTTTTTCTTTTGCATAACAAAGTTTTGCTAAATGAGAAGGAAACAAACTCGGTGCCAGCTTTCACCATGTGTTTAAAACAAGATAAAAGTAATGCTGGGCTGGCCATGGCATCCACTAGACCTGTGGAGACAGCAGTTTGCCGGTGCAGCGTGTGCTCTGGGGATGGACGAGTGACCCGCGCGCACTACAGTGTGCTCCGGGAGGATATGGGGGGCCCCGCCATTCTCAGTGGTATCTATTGCACCCGTCCATGTGGGCCCCCCAGGCCCAAAGTGAAGGCAGGGCTGTGCCTGGGGTGAACAACGGTACAGGATCTGGCCTCGTGCATGGCTGCGCTCTGTTGGTTCTGGGGTGCCGGTGCTGGTGCTGGTGCCAAGGCACCTTATATGCTGGGTTTGGGTGCCCGCTGTGTAAATGGGGTGGTGCGGGGAGAAGCACACATATATATGTACCCATCCACACCTGGGGAAGAGAACAGCGTCGTGGGACCCAGGCAGGGTCATACCCTGATGCACAAACAAGCAGCAACATTTCCCTCAGGAAAAGGTGGCTCTTCTGGTGGGGTGTGGGCATAGGAGCGGTTGTGGAAACAAAAGACATGCATGCTTCTTTCCTTTTTAATATAGTTCTTCCCCAAAGCAGGACTAGCCCATTTTTATCTCACTGCCAGCACTATTAGAGCCAGCTGTTTTGTTCTTTTTTTTCCCCCAGGTTGGGCAAGGGTGTGGACAGGAGGAAATAACCTTTTTTTATAATGACAGGTTTTCATGGGAAGATGTTCGGCTGCCTGTGAGCGCTCAGCTTGGCTCTGCCCAGGTTTAACCAGGAGGGCTGAGCACTGCTCAGTGCAAACTCCATCTCCTTCCTCTGCTCACGCCTTTCCCCTGGCCAAATCACTGCAGCTTGCAGGCAGCCAGCAGCTATAATGCAAAGCTGACAAACCAGTCCAGGCTCTGCTCCCACCTGTGACCAGCACCAGCAGCTGCCTCCAAGGTGGGGAGACCCTTGCACAGGGACTGGCCAACCTTACGTGCAGCAGCTGGCAGGGATGGTGCCACCCAAATTGTCCATTGCCAGGGACCAAGCAGCAGGGTGGGGAGATGGCAAGAGGGACACAGCTGCTGGGTGGGATGGAGTGGCAGCAGAAGAGGGTCTTCAGCCAGGCTGGCTGCTTGCAGGGCTTGTTGCTGGGTCTTCAAGGGTCATCAAAGCTCCTGTGTTTTGGGCTGTCAGTCTAGCTCCCGGGAAATAAAGGGGACATACAAAGGTCCAAATACACTACATTTTATGAGCTTATCATGCCCCAGCTTGGAATCAGTGGGGATTAGTCATCATGCAGTGGAGCTGTGGGAGACTGACTTGTCCACATGGCCCTAAGCCTCCACAGCAATACTGGTGAGGTTCAGTTGCTTAAAATTAACGCCTCAAAATGTCTCACAGCTAATGCCTATGGACATGCCCAGGTTTTATTAGACTCTGTAGCCACTGGACATAAAGAGCTTTAGGTATTTCAGCCTTGATTGTGGATTCAGGAATTTGTAAATAAATGCAAGTCTTATTTTCAGGTGAGGTTTCAGGGGTGAGCTTTTGGCTGGAGAGAAACTTCCAGCAGCCACTTGCAGTAAGGCATTTATAGCTCAAAGGGGCTCAGCCTCAGACTTTCTGCTGGCCCCCGTTGGTGGTTCTGTCCTTGTACAAGGTGTTTTCCATGCTCCTACCCTCTACACGAGGCCTTGTTGGGCTACTGTGACCCCTGCTAGCCGCTGCTCCCCATGCCTCGGTGCCCTCGCTGCCGCCAGCTCTGCACGCTCTGCTGACGCATCCCTGACTGCAAAGTGCAATGATTCATCTTCTCCTTAATGAAGGCATCCATTTCATCTGTACTTTTTCCTGAAACATAACTGAACTCCCCATTGCTGAAGGCATGCCTGTGGCACAGACCGGGCTCCTCCAGCTCCCCCGCAACGCCTAGCAGCAGCCTTGTGCAAAGGGCGACCAAACTTGCCTTGGCCCCGCTTGAATGTCAAAACAAAAACAAAGCTCCTTGCTAGTGAAGATCCCCTGGCATTGAGTTAACGCTGTGCAGGGCTTCACTTCAGAGCGATGGCCACACCCAAGCGCACGCACGCACACACACAGCCACTTCACTTGCTGGTTTAAATACTTTCTAATTCTATTACGTTTCCTTTATGAGTTGTCTTCTTTTTTTTCTTGTTGAATATCATAAATCAACCCTACTAATCCAACCCTGCATATATTATTAGTATGAGGATGGGCATGGCAGAGTTAACAAGGAACTAAGACACGGTTCAAGCATCTCCATCTCCAAACCGCTCCCATTGCCGGCGATAGAACTGGGGCATGTGTAACAAATGGCCAACACGTGAGTAGGTTGTGGTTCCTTTAGGTGGCCAAGCCTTGGCTAGAGGAGCTCAGAACTGGCCCAGGAGCCATGAAGCTTGCTCTGAAATGCACATCAGCTTTATTCTCAGTGGCGTGACTTCGGGCACTGCCTCCTTGGGGAGCTGCTTCATGTAGGGGCTTTGGGAAGCAGGATTACCAGACCAGCAGGGCAAGAGGGGAATAACCAACGTGAGCCAGTGTAGCAGGAACCAAAAATAACATAGTGCACCAGGTTGTCCCTGGGGGGTATTTGACCAAGGAGGAGTGTATGCATTTGGTTGTTGTTAGCTTTCTTTTTCCAGGGATGCGGGTGCCCTGCGGGCAGTCTGGATTTGACTCTGACAGCTCTGGCAGATGCCAGGCCGCTGCATCAAATCTAAGAGTTAAAATTCATTTCTCAGAGGCCAAGCCACCTTGGTGGCAACCCATCCTACTCAGATACAAAAGAGACTCAAAAGCCTGTGTTGTGTTTTGGTGCATGTCCCGAAGAGCTCTGCAACTTGCTCCTGCGAGGCTACAGTGTGCCAATAAACTTGGCAACCACCTCTGCTGTTGCAGCAGAAATACAAATCCACTTCTGAGCTAGACTTTGCCAGAGCAGAGAGCTGGAAAAACAAACAAACAGGAAAAGTGCCTTTGACTCACTGCATTTCTGTTTCCTGGCTTCAGCCTGGCACGGACCGCAGGCAGGTCTCGGCAGCAGAGCAGCGTGGTGAGTGGCACGGCCCAGGCAGCTCAGAGTCTTTCCCCTTCTTGGGGATTTGGGGTTCGTGATTGCAATTGAGTCCCAAAATGTTGCATCCTTCTGAGGCTGCTCCACCGTTCTCCACCAAAGTTATTGTTTCACCAGGAGCCGGCCAGCGCCCCGCTTCACTCCCCAGCCTACTGCACACCCCAGCATCACACAGGGGCTGTGACACCCTCCTCCTGCTCTCCAAATTGCCTGACATGTGCCAATGGTAGGTAAGTTATTAGGCAGCTGGATGCAGAGCAAAGGAGATAGACAGGCAGGCAAGTGCACACACACAACCCTGCTCAATCCTGTCCACACCAGCGTCTCTGACGCTCCTCCAGCACAGGGGATGTGTGCATGTGCTCTAGGGACTCAGGCAGGAAACCCCAAAGGGAGAGGCACCATCATGAGACAAACTGCATACCCCCCAGTCTCCCCTTCTAATACTTGGTGAAAGAAAGACAAAGACAGGCCCAGATGTTGTGTTTAGTTTATTTCCCCTGGATTTAGACACAGCTCTGGCTAACCACCACAGCAGCAAACAAACCACGACCGGCGCCAGCCCCCCCGGCCTCCCTGCAGGAGGACCAGCTGGTGGGATCCCTGCAGCCCCCGGGAGGGCAGGGGCTGCACCGAGCTGCTTGGAGGGGGCAGCTCCACAGGATGCGTGCGGGCAGATGTGGTTGTCGAGGGGGGGTGGGGGGTGGGTAGCAGCACAAACTCACGCTGAAGGTGCAGCAAGTAGGAGTCAAGCCTTAGATGCAATAGCATGGTGCAGATGGGACAACACAACCTGTGTTTCAGCTCTCCAGCTGCCCTCCCCTTCTTCCCCTATTTTAAAAAAGAGGGGTTAAGCATTTACAGGGGAGGCATTTAAGCAGGGAAGGGTCTCTGCAGGTTAAACTGTGGGCAGTTCCTTGGGGAGCCAACACGATAAATCTTTTCAACAGTCTATGACGAAGGGAGATAATCTCAAAGAAACAAGCCACACTGGTGGCTCAGAAACACTCAGAGCTTCCTCCCCTGCAGATTTCACATTGAAGGATGTGCAGCGAATGACCCTTCCATCATTTTCTAGGCAGTAACAGTGCCCCCTTCACAGTCTCGGCATTTGTTTTTCCAGATGCACTGAGTTCCCCTTTATCTTGCCCTGGACCAGCTTTTGAGGAGGTCTCTGCAGAAGGACCATCCTTCTCTCTGGCCTTTGCACCCAGTGACTGGATGAGAAGAGGATGCTGCTGAGCCTGGAAGATTTGGGTAGGCACAAGAGGCATGAACAAAGAGAAAAGACAACTCCCTATTGCAGATTTAAAGTCCTGGGAATGCTAAAGCTGGCAGAGGGGAGCAGAAAAGGACTGAGAAAGTGCCAGTGCAGCAGGGAGCTGAGCAAAGCTGCTCAGGGATGCAAACGCCAGCCAAGATCCCTGCAGTGCTTTCTGGAGAGACAGCAGCCTTGCAGTAAATTCAACCGTAAAGACTGATGCAACCTGCCTTTTAGAACTGCTTTCTAGCAGCAGAAGCAGCTGTTGGGTCAAAATAAAAGCTGTTCCTATGTCTGGAATGTGGGCAATTCTGTGACTTCAGTGCTCGTTCTGATTGAGGTAGGGGCTGCTCTGGTCCCATGCACAGGAGTTAATTTAATGGTGGTAGAGGGATGATTTACTAGCTTAGCAGTAGTTACTGGCATAGTAAATCTCGTGTGATAAGCAACATGTGCTTTCAATGCAACACCCTCAGACTGGGTCAGACGTACTCCTGAGCAAATAGATGTAACCACACCATGAACATCCGCTGCTTCTGCACTGTCAGGATGGGAGGATGCAGCCAGGACATGTGGAGTACAAAGCCGCACCGTGATCATCCAACAACATGGCACTGTAACATCCCTGAGCCTTTCACCTGCTTCCCAACACGGACCTGGAAATGATGACTTTTAACCTGGGGTTTTACCAGCAGCAGCACTGGGCTGGAAGCTCAAAGGCTGTGGTGTGAAGCAGTTTCTTTCATGTGTCCCAGGACATTGGCAAGAGCAGGGACTGAACACGAGTGACAGACCCTATTTCACCAGAGTCAGCTGCAAATTAAACCCCTTCTCGCTTGTGCACAGCTTATGCCCCTGCCCAGCAGGTGATTTCTGGAAGCTCTTCTCAATAATTAATACCCAAAACCAGCTTTGCATGGCTACAGAGAGATATGCATTTTGCTAGGACACAAGTTTTGCTTTGTTTTTTTCCCTAAAAAGCATATTTTAAATCGTGAAGGGCTTTGAGATGGAAATAACTGACTTGTGCTCCAGTTTCCCCCAGGGCAGCACTGCCCAGGTCTTCAGCCAGCACTTAGCAGGGGCAGAAGACTGGTCCATTACCGCACCTGAGACCTCTAGCAGAGGCTACAGAGAAGCAGCTATTTCTGGCTGAGGAAGAAAAAAAGGGGTTCTCCAAGGGGGTACAGTGGGCCCAAATAAGTCCTGGAAGGGACAGGGAATCCCAGAGGCAGAGTCAGTGCCAGCAGGAGATGCTGGCATAGAGATGAGAGGTCCCAGCAAGAGCTGTGCTAAACACAGAAGAGGCACTCCTGAAACTCCACAATCATATTAACCTGTTAATTTATACAGTGGCTCTGTACAAAAATAGAAGGGTTCTAATAAGATTAACAATATTAAATAAATATTTAATAGAAAAAGTCTTTGGCCTAGTTCATAGCTCATCCTTCGGGTTGATACTCATTTCACTGGGTCCTAGATGCTCCTGGTCCAACATCGCGATCACTTCATCTGCCTGGATTCGCTCCTGCAAGAGGGGAAGGGAAGAAACTGTAACAGCAAAACTTCAGCACCTGCTCTCAGCTTATTCAGCTCATTCAGGGAGGACCCACAGCAAGCAGTTTATCCAAGGACCAGCAGTGTACTTGAGAGGACAAGGGACAGCCTGAGACTTGTGCTGGGGATTTGCTGAGCAAAATTAATCAAATCACTTCGCACCTCAGTACCTAATTCCCTCCTCCCTGCAGGGGCTGCAATGCTTGGGGCAGAGCTGATGTATTGCTGCTCCCTTATCACACTTCACAAGCAGCCACTTCCACAGCGTACCCTCCTCCTGTCCCCTCTGCTTGATGTGGCTTTCCAGCTCCCTGGGCAGGGCTGATCTCCTTCCACACATGCACCAAGCATGGAGGAATTTTGGCTAGTGCCAAAAAGCAGAGAGACAGTAAAGTGCATGTCTGAAAATAAGCTGCTCCCAAAACCTCGCAGCCCACCTGCTTCACAAGCAAAGGGTTTTGCTCTCTCTCCCTCTGCATTTAGTTTTGCTTGGTCTTTCATCTTTTGTTCTTATAGACCAGGATTGCTATCAAAGGGAGACAGGGGCTGGCACAGCTTTTAAAACAGAATTCAGAGGTTGCCTGTTGAAAGGCACCACAACCCCGATCTCCCAAGGCATCCGGGTGCCCAGACCCATGGACTTCAGGCTGCCAAACCACCTTTGAGGACCTGGCAGCAGCCGCACAGCACTCGGGCCTCTGAGCTGTGGATGGCTGTGGAGGACTTCCCCATTCATCAGGTTATTGCCACTAGGTGTCAGAAATGGCCAGCCCAGCCCTGCACAGAGCCCTCCTGCACCCCGCTCAGCACCCCAGCCCAGCCCTGCACCCCACGGGCCCAGGGTGATGGGTGCCCAGGAGGATGACTGGCAGGGAAAACCATTTGGTCCCAGGTCCACCAGCTCATGTCCCTGTGGTGCAGCAGATGGGAACGCTGCTGCGGGGGGCGTGATGCGGGGAAAACAGATGTGCTGGGACTGGAGGTTTAAGACGGTCCAGGTTCCTCTGGGATGCTGGGTAACCCCCAGCTCCCCTCACATCACGATGGAGGGACTCACCAGCTCTCTGTAAAGTGGGTCCAAGGTGAACCAGAGAGCCACGGCGCACCGCTGGCCTTTGGTAACCGCCTTCACCCCATGGGGGTTCTCGCCGCCTGATGAGAAGCTGATCATTCGCCCGCACTTGGGCTTGATGGAGGCCTGTGGGAAAACAGGTGACACCAGGGTGGCAAGGAGCAGCATGGCTGCACGCACTGGCCATGTCTGGGCTTGTCATGGTCCAGGGCCTGGGATCTTACTAGGCATCTCTCTGCATGGCCCCAGGACCCAGTGAGCTGCTCTGGAGGACATGCAGAGCTCTGGGAAGAGCTGTAAAGATGTGTGGGATAAATAGGGAGGTGGTGAGGCTTGGTCCTGCTGTGCAGACATCATGCAGAAAGATGGAGGCATGGAGTCCTTGCAAAGCCTGCAGGTGACCACCTACGGCAAAACAGGGCCATGGCGTAACTCCAGGGAGGTTCAGGCTAACACTGGCACGGGCTGTGACACACATCTTTCTCCTCTCTGCTGAGTCCACAACAGGTATCCTGCAGGACCTCGGGCAAAAGTGCCAACCAAATCAACCCTCTGGCACTGGTCTCAGGTAGATGCAATCTACCCTTCAGCATCTACTGGACTTCAGAGCCCCAGCATGGTGCCCAGATGCTCTGTCCAACCACGGAGGGGGTGCCCAGCCTCCCAAATGGCCCCATGCAGAGGTAGGGCCTTGTGCCCAAGCCCCATCTCTCTCAGGGACTAATGTCCACCACCGTGACCTGCCCTGGGCCAGGCACCGCATATGTAATGTACAGGGACATTGCTTCATCTTTGGCCACGAGATGGGGTGGGAGCTCAGCAGTCCTCCAGGCTGGGAGGACTCTCATCCATCCCGCTTATCTGCAGGTTTCCTGCTCGGTGCAGCCTCGGGGCAGGGCACAGAAGGTCTGTGCATCTCTGCCAGCAGGATTTTGTATGGGCTCTTTGCAAGGTAGGAGCCACAGGCTGCCTGGGGAAGCTCAGAGCCCCAGCACAGGCTGCTGACGAACAGCATTTGGTTCACGGCACCGACTTACCGTCACAGTTTTGGCATCCATCTCGGTGAAAATGAACTCGCCACCTTCGAAATCCGCATTCATGTACAGGAGGGCACTGGGGGAGGAAGCACGAGACCCCTGTGAGGGAAGCAGCAGGGAGGGCTTGGGGCTGACCCCCGCCTCCGGAGCAGATCCTGCATCGCTCCACTGAGATGCAGGTGGGGGGGCTGCCAGGCAGGGGCGGTCCTGCTGTGGGGCCGGTCAGGGCCACCCAAACTGCCCCCATTTTGGAGCCACAGCTGAGAACCAGCAGATCTCTCCTTGGCTAGGGAACAATTCTCAAAATGTCCCACCAGCTCTCACCCTCCCATTCTGCACCAAAAACACCTGACAGAGATACAGCCCTGTGGGCCACAGCTGGGATCTCCTGACCCTAAAATATCACAGAGCCATTACAGTTAAATGCTGGCTTGAAGCTTAGCCACGATGCTTGCTGCCACCAGAAACTACTTGCTGGATCTCACTTCTGTCATGGCTGGGATGTACCAGCTTTAGGCCTGCAGCGCAGGATGCCCTGCCTCGGGGAGGGTTCCCCGCCGCCCTTGGGGGCAGCCCCCCTTTTTTCCTACCTGTAATCCCGAAAGGTGTAGGCAGGAGGCTCCTTCCAGCACTCGTTGGCCTCGGGGTCCAAGAGGCAGTTGTCAGCGTGGATGGGGTGGCTCAGGTCGTTCCTCCTCTCCTGCTGGCCTAGGCAGGATCATGTGGAGGAAAGGGAAAGGAGAAGGGGTGGATGAGATGGAAATGCCATGCTCTGTGGGGTCTGTCATGGTGGGGAGCCTGCCCCGACCCCACTCCAGGTGGTGTTCACAGGTGAGAGGAGGAAAGGAAAGGCTGGGCAGAAAAGGCAACATCTGAGGACTCAGATCTGCACAGCTCTGCTTGCTCCTTACTGCAGGGAAGCGAGATGGAGAGCTGCGGGGTGGAAAGGAGAAGGGACAGTGAGAGGAGGCAAGAGGAGGAGGAGGAGAAAAGAGGAAGAGTTGGAGACATGAAAAACAAGAGACACCCCAGAAATGAGCTTCTTTGGCACAGTAGTGCCCACCCTTTGCTGCTGTGGGGACGGTGACTTTGCCCAGCCCTTGGCCACCAGTTTAAGCATCACACAAAACAGAGCTACTCTCAGGCTTAGGTCCCCAACTCTTAAACCCCCCATGGGGGGCTGAACCCCTCCTGGCCTCCCAGCCCTGCCCCACTGCTGGCCCCCCAAGCCCTCACCGGAGAGGGCGGTGCGGCACACCAGGTGGGTGTAGGAGAAGTAGAGCGTAGAGTTCAGCATGAAGTAGGACTCGACGATCCTGCGAGCCTTCTCGCTGATGTCGTAGAAGAGCCGGGCGCTCTTCAGCGGAACGCGGCCCTCGTAGCCATACTGGGCAAGGAGAAGGGGCAAGAGAGGGTCAGCACTGTGCACTGGCTGGGAGGGAGGGCATGGGAGAGGAGGAAGGAGGAGGAGGGAGCTGTACCTTGAGGGCTTTGAGGACAGTAGCTCCTTCAAACCTCTCATTTGGGGTGTGGGGGGAGGTTTTGCCCCTGTAACCATCTCCAGCCAACATGATCCCCTGAAAGACATGAACACGGGTGAGCAGTGAACTTGTTCCCCAGGAGAGGGGGAGCTGCAATGGAAGCATCTGGGACCCTCTTCCCCAAATCCCCCAGGGCTGCATTCACTGGGACAGGTGAGCTGGGTGGGAAGGCGCTGCAGCTCTCCATGAGCACGGTCCATTCTGAGATGCTGGAAAACAGCCACCCACCTCCCGACTAGGGATGTTCAGGCACCCTCAGTCCCTTCCCAGGCTCAGTTGATGATGAATGAGAAGGCTCAGCCAGGCTTGTGGATAAGCATCCTTTGGGTTGTGTATAACATGGGGCAAAGAGCTATTTCTGCACAGGCTCTGCCTTGCAGCATGTTTCTAAGAACAGCCCAAGACGGAGCAGCAGCTTCTGTGCTGCAGTTATGGGTGTGTTATGGGGAAAAGCATCCGACTGCTCTCCACGGGTGTCCTGGCATCAGTTGAAACTCTCAAGAGTGAGGCATGAACCCAGAGCCTCTACAGGGGCTGACCACACATTCAGCTCTCACAAGCCAGATGCTGGGGAGAGCATCGGGCACTCAGCCCATGTGGCAGTCATGTCCCCCCCAGGGGCATTGCCTACTCACACTGGCCACCCTGTGAAGCTCTCGGCACTGCTCCTCCGAGATGACATTATCCAGTAGTACTCGCTGCGTGCCATTCAGCTGCTGCGAGTTGTAGACAAACTTCACGTCGCTGTAGAGAAGCGGACCCCCTGATGGAAAGAGAGACACAAAACGACCCTGCTGAACATGCCCTGGCCTCGTTGACATCTTGTACCGTGGCTGAGGGCCAGCTGAAGTCACCCGGGTGTGTGGCCAGGGAAAGAGCTTCACAGCAGAGAGCAGACTTTGGCCTCACATCAGCAACAAAAGAAACAGAAGCAATGGAAACACCCGGAGATTAAATCAATTTGCTGCAAGAGCATCAGCATTTTCCACCTTCTCACTGGCTGCCTTGCAAACACAGGGACCATAGCCTGAAAACGCCAAAACCCGATGGGACACGATGAGAGACATGGACAGCAGCTAACCTGGCTCTCCTGCCCAGCAGCCAACATCAACGGAGGCCATAAGTTTCCACTGCATTTGCGCTGTGTGGATCTTGCCAGCTTGGCATGCAAAGCCACTCTCTGCAATTGTCACCAGCGGGGTTTTTTGTCTTTTATACACATACAAAACCTAATGCGGTGCTGAGCTCGCAGCAAGCATCGCTTGTTCTCCACCAAGAAGAGGGGCTGGGAGTGGACGAGCCAGAGGACCCTGAGGACAACCACCCTCCACAGAGGCAAAGGAGCTGCTATGGCTGTCCCATAGCATCCATCGCTATCCCTCGCTCCCCACCTCCAAGCTGCCGCCCTCTGCCTGCCAGAAGCCAACAGCTTGGCTGTGTTTTGGAGGTCCCAGGTAGCATCCCTGGGATGGGAATGCAACTGTGGCTGGGCCTGCACATTGCTGGGCACGTCCTGGTATGGAGTGACTGAGCCTTGCTACGTGCTGAGCGAACAGGCAAGGAGAAGAGAGAGATCAGCTCTTTACACAAAGTTTGGATCCATCCCCATCAAATTTGCCTGATCAGAAAAATATGGCAAGGCTGCTAAATCACCATCTTCTGAAGCCTCTTCCCCTCATCTCCTCGAAGAGAGAGAATGAAAGAAATGGCAATAATAAAACCTAAACCAGATGTTTCTCCAGGAGGAAGGTGAAATGCATCTAAATTGTGGGAAAAATTATCTGTTGTGTCAGAGCTGCAATAAAACAGAGGAAACAGCCGCAGAGCTCCTCTCACCATGTGGCACAAGGAAACTTCTCTGTTACACTGCTTTTATAATTACTACTTTTCCTGTCCGTTGAGGCACATTGTGTGTTTTTGGAAGGTCTCCTTGGCCTATGGAGGACACGTAACCCTGAGGGCAGAGCCCTGCCACTAGCCCACAACTTTATTTCTGAAGAGATAGGTTTCCTGGAAACAGAAAAGACGGGATGTTCCTCATGTTCACTTTGCTGTTCTTGTTGCTCGATAAAAGCATTTACTATAAATGCAGCTGGATCAGAAACAGGACTCTGAAATCCAAACTCCTGGCATGCTCCAACTCAGGGCTGAATTTTCCAGCTCGGATGTTGCTCTTCCCCAGCCGTAGGCACATGAGGGATGAACCTGGAAGGCATCACTCGCCGCTTCCCCAGCTGCTTCTGTTCCTCCCGGGGAACTAGCAGGGGCTGCCCTGTGCCATGAACACTGAACCCTTGTCCCACACCGGCAGCGCGCTCCCGGCTGCCTTCCTCGCCCCCACCGCCTCTAAGTACCAGCAGAGAGACAGACTTGTTTCCCATGTGAAAAACACCCCAAAGAAACTGGGGAATTCTTTGGACTTTTGGGAGTGAAGGAATTGGTGGAGAGGAGGAAGGGGGGAAGGAGAGAAGTACAGAGGAGTACAAAATTAAAATAGACTTTTCTTTTTTCTCTTTTGGCCTTTTCTTTTTCCAAGTGAAAAGAGAGAAAGAAAAAAAGACAAGAGAGAAAGGAAGCAGCTGGATGGACAAAAATCCCATTTTCTTTCTGAACAGTTTCAGTTTTCTTTGTAAACTCAAAAACATTCTGCAACTAAACCAGAATAAAAGCATAGAGAGAAGAAAAAAACAGAGGAAGACGCACTCTGAAATTATTTGGTTATAGGAGGCAAACAGGCCAACAAATATAAATCAACCAGCTCTTGGCTTAAGCAAGCTCTTCAGGATCTTCCTGTGGTATTCGCCAATTTTATGTATGGCTAGGGAAGGGATAACAATATTCTGAACAAGACACTGAGCAGCTGGAGACAACGTGGGCCGTGGAAAGCTGTGAAATTCCCAAAAAGCATATCAACCACTGCATTACAGGGAGGTTTAATTGCCTGCTGCTGTGGAGCTGGCCCGTTAGAGACACAAGACACCTCCTGGCTTGAGATCCCGTTGTTTTGCAGCGAGAAGCACACTTTGGTATTTGTCCACAATACAGTTTTTCAAAATTGTTATGGGGGAAATCTTGTCTTTAGTAGAAGATGTTATGATAATTTCTGTGGTTGCCGAAAATGTGCTGAAATCAGCTGAAATGTCTGCTGACAGGCCTTAAAACCAAGTGATTTGATATAAGCCAAGACATGAAATCACAAGCCAGTCTGCAAACAGGCAAGGTTGCTAATATGGTGTGATCCAGTGCACTTCGCAAACCATCAGGACTGGAGATCCTAAAACCTCTTATCTCCAGCATCCATTCTTCTGCAGCCTGGGCAACAGAGGACATTTTGATCTTAGAAGCACCTAAGGGAAAGACTACTGTTTGTTGGTGTCACCTTCTCCACGGTGAGGTGGACCCAGCCTCCCAGCTCTGCATCTCAGGTCTCTGCACTGAGCAGCTCAGCAGGTGGGAAAAGCAGGTCCAAGAGCAGAGCAGTGCTGGTGGGACCCACGGACCTAGAAATGCTGTGGCAGCATCAAAGACTTCTCTGCCTCTCAAACAAAACCTCAACACCTCCCCCTCGCCCAGGTAGGATTGGCCCTCATTGCTCAGTTGCCAGCCTTTGCAGTCTGCAGTCTCTAGCAATAGGAAAAAACCTTCTGATTTTGTTGAAACATCTTCATCAGACTTACCCTCCTTCAACTCTCGATCTGGTTTTGGCATGGGTTTCTTTGCCAAGGACAGCCGGGGCCCATCTTCTGGTTCACTGCTAATACTTGATGGGACACTGAGGAGCAAGAGAGAAGAGGAACATCATGGCTTTGGCCACAGGTCTCCAATTCTGGGAACTGTGCTGTTTTGCACCCTTTGGAAACCAATAAGTGAAAAAAACGGGCAAACTGGTATTTTGTACAAATGCCACAACTGCACAAGTAGAAGCCCTCACCCTGTCCTGTGGAAACCCATGTTTTTCTGGTAACGGGAACAACGTTTTCCACCAGCAAAGCACAGACACCAACAAACCTGAATAGCACCACCCGCCTCATCGACCAAGTTCCCTCTAGAACTTGAAAAATTGCTGGTTTCGAGGCACTCAGCTAAAATAAGGTGCTTGTGGGAATGTTTGTAATGGTAAGGGGCAAAGGACCCTAATTCAACCATGACGGTGTGCTGGGGTGGATGGGCAGCACCCCCCAGGTGGCAGGCTGGTACTCCATCATGGCACATCCCCTTCACCCTGCCGCGGGAACTGGCAAAGGTGCAGGCACGGATGGGGCAGCAGTGGCTCACCTGTGCTCATCCTGGCGGGCGCCGTACCTGTTCCAGTAGTTCTGCAGGGAAAGAGAGAGGTCGTGCTTCTTAATTTAATGGTCCAACCAAAGTCAGGGAGCAAGGCTCTGCCTCGCATATGGGGATATCATCCAGCCTCTCTGGTGTGGATCGAGCAAGGCTCTGCCTCGCATATGGGGATATCATCCAGCCTCTCTGGTGTGGATCCATCCCACACAACTCCAGGCAATTGCTTGGGGTGACCAAATGGAAAATTTACCCCAAACCCAAACTGGCATCTTATGACGAGTACAGAAGGAGGCCAGTTTGCCCAGCCTTCTCTGTCCCACCCCATCACCATGGCAGTGGCTGAGACACAGCCAGACACCATGGCAGGAGAGCTGGACTAGGCTGTGTCTGCTTCTCCTTCACCCCAGGAATAGCTGCCGCCCTTGCTTTGCCATCACCCTTTTCCCATAGGGAACAAACCGGGCCAAGACCCAGCTCCTGAGTCACCTACATGGGACTCGCTTTACAGGAAAGAGGGTGGGGGAAGCTGGTCCTATAGCTGTGAACTCCTAAAGGTCCTTGCCATAGCAGACCCAGGCATTACCGGCTCCGTGTAGGTGTATCCGAGGCCGGCTGCAGCCACCTGCAAGAGGTGAGACTCCAGCTTATGGCGCCGCAGCAGCATTTTTGCTTCCTGAAAAGAAGAGGAGAAGGGGAGTAGCTGCATGTGTTGCTTTCACAAGACACAGTCAATGCACGTCTGCTTCAACAGGGGTTTGCTTTTCACACAACACTGTAGACTCCTGTGGGGCGAGGGATGCTTGGGTCATGCCTTAGAGCAACCCTGGGCACGGGACTGAGCCACTCACTACATTACAGAAGGGGAGGTGTTCAGCAACTGATTTGGGAAGCCTGAATCGCCAAAATACATGTGCATGCTGGCAGAGAGTGCTGAGCACCTTGGAAAGCCTCTGAATATCTGGGCATGAGGCTGACCGGAGAAACCACGGCTGCAGAGCAGCGGAGGCAGGTTCAGGCTGGCGGAGCAGGGACCCTGGCTGAGCTCTGCCTCCGCGCCCCATCTGCAAGGCAGAGCCCACAGCCCGGCGGTGGGTGGGCTGCAGCATCGCAGCCTAGGACGCACTCAGGGAGCTGGGATGGGGACCACAAAGCCCAGCCAGCTGGAAATCATCCATCAAAGGTGGTTTTTTTGAATGAAGAATATGTGAACAAAACAGTGGGTTTTCTCCTAGAAAATTACTTTGCAAAGCAAAAAATTTTTTTACAGAAAACTTCAGAACACTGGAAACACTGAAGTGTTTTTGTCAACTTCCATTTTTTCCTAGATTCACTTTGTGAGGAGAAACGATGATTGTTCTTGTCTTCTTTTTTATCATTTCCCTTTTCTTTTTTAGCATTTCACCAAATTCACCTTGATTTTCCTGGAAATCAAGGAATTCCTAAGGGAATGGAAAATCCAATTCCTGCCCACCCACTCCCCCACCCCGCTTATGGCACAAGGGGAATGAGCCTCAGCAGGGCTGTGATGGGATGGGAGGAACTTCTCCTCTTCTGCATTGTGAGAAAGACAGCCCCAGGGCCGCAGATAAAGGGCTGCCTGGACCAGCGAGGAAGCCTGTCCCACTGGGTGACTGAACACAGACTTCGGTTGTTTGACCCCAGCCTAACCCTGTGATAGCAAAGCTACTCCCCGCAGAACAGGCTGAGCGCTGAACTCCAAGCTCAGTGACTTGAGAGTAATGCTGACATCCCAACCTCCCCTTGGGAAAATATTTCTCAGCCCTCTCTTCACGGAGGTTGCCCTCTGCTCAGTGCTTCATTGGATTCCTCCTCCGCATCGGAGGGTTCACATTGTTGAGGCACCCAGTCACCGCCTTCCCTGCCCTTGCTCGGGCTTTGCTAAGCTGAAGTCCCCATTTAAAGAAGATCCTGCCCTCCAGCTTCTCCCCCACACCAGTGACTCTGCACTGGTACCCTGACAATTGGCATCGCCAGCTAGTCGAGCATCTCCACACCTGTTTTCAAAGCGCTTCCACTGTGGGAAAGCTGCTGAGCTGCTTTTATTTCCAGCTGATGCTTTTGTTAAAGCCTCCCACCAAGGGCTCTTAGGTGACACTCACTCTCACCTTTCTGGGTTTGACGGTGTCTGGATCAATTGTACCTTCCAAGAGGCCCTCGTAATAACCTGCGTTCTCCAAGACATCTTCATCGTCCGGGTGGAAGAGGAGGTAGGACTTGGCACACTCCAGGGCTTTTACGTAGTCACCGACTGGGAGGCAACACAAAAGTTGTCAGGGGGGGCAGAGGGGGACACAGCCCCACCGGCCAGCGGTGCTGGGGGCTCACGCAGAGCACGGCGGGGCAGAGCCGAGGAGGGGAGCCTGCAGAGAGGGAGGGCACAGCCTGAGCTCTCCATCAGCTGAAGGACGAGCCCAACACTTCACAAGGCTCATTTGATGCAACTTTGTCTTAACTGCTCCATTTCACCGTCAGGGAAACTGAGGCACAGAGACATGACTTCTCTGTGGTCATGCACAGGTTGGGGATGGTATCCAAACTGAATCCAACTGGATGAGCTGTGGATGTGGATGCTGTCTGGCAGCAAACTGCCTCTCTCATGTGCAGCATCTCTCAAGGCTCCAGAGGTTTTTACCCACCACATTAAACTTTCAGTTGGGCAGAGGAATAAAAAAGCCTGTACACCATGCACGAAATGCTGCTGACTCCTCCAGCTTTCTTCCCATTGCATTGATGAATGAAGAAGCTTTAGGTTTGAGTAGCAATTTTGACCCTCCCACATTCTGCCCTTTTCAGGAAAGAGCTCTTAGCACAAGCCTGAGATAGCAGCATTCTGCCTCGATTTTCTTTTATGTAACAGAACATAATAAAATGCCATACAGGACCACACAACTGGCAACAGTTTATAGCACTGCCAACTCCTGATATTTTGCAATGTTGCCAACTCCTGCAACTTTACTGTCAGTCTTAAAATATTTGGTAATTAGCAAAAATTGGCATCTTGGGATAAGCTTGAGCTAACTTCTATATCTGTTACATATCAATTTAGAAAATGTATCAATTGGTTCAGAAAACGTGAAATATATAAATCCCCAGAACTCTAATATCAAAGGCAAATGAAAGGACCCTAAAAAAGCATGGTTTATTTAAAGAATAATAATGTTTAAGCTAAAGGTTGGGCTTTTAAAACCTGACTGATGATTGAAAACACTTTTACGAAAATACTTAACTGTGCATTTCAGTCAACCTGAAAGGAAAAGGACTTTCAAAGAGACAATTTCCAATGTCCTTTGCTTCCTGACTCTTTCAGACCATGCCATCGCATCACTGTAGCACAGACATCATGGGGAAATATCCTGATTTCCACACAAAGCAATTCAAACTTGTACAAAAAGCAACAAACCCCAGCAAGCACTATGAGGAACAGAAAGACAGCCTTTACCTCTGTAATAGGCAAACTGCAAGTAGTCATAATGGAGGGGAAGGAAATTTTCGATGGGCGAGATACGGCCCGAACGTGTGGCGAGTTCTCGGACACAGTCGTGTTTGCAGGCCAGGACTTGCATGTAGTGATCTGCCGGGAAAAGGAGAAGACTGTATGAACTGAGAAGGATGGTGATGGTGCTGAGACCAGGACAGACAGAGAGTAAACCTCCCCAACTGAAGGACATGCAACTCATGCAGGTGACTGCACACCTACAGAAAGAGCTCAGGCTCCTTCCCAAAGCCAATGGAGAGTTGCAGTCACATTTTTGTCCTCCTTAAGAAATGCCTTTCTCCTTCTGTCAACTGCAGAGGGAGCTTGAGCATCTCTTTTGTGTGCCGGGAGCTGCTGCTTCTGCCCAGGAGAGCTGGACGGGCACAGGGATGTGCAGGTGGCAGGTAGCTCTTCAACCACAAGAGCCAAACCAAAGGCGAGGACACCCACAAAGCCAGTGGAGGTGTGAAGACAGGGTGGCCACATGTGCTGCCACACAAAAGCCATCTCCACAACTCCCTTCCTTCAGCTCATCTTTAATCCTCTCCTTTCTGCAGCAAGAAAGCTCCCGAGGGCACAGAGAGGTTCAGATAAGAGGGGTTGGTGCAGCTTCTCAAGCATGGCCGAGCAAGGCACCTGTGCTGTGAGTCTGAAAGGTCTGAAGTGCAAATATTGGCAGCAAAATCCCTGTGTTTGCTGCTTCTCAGAGATGAGATATCTCCCAGGGAAACGCAAGCACGTGGTAAACATCGGCCATTAGCGGATAGGTTTCTTAATTAGTAGGAGTTGACAATACAGGCGCTGTATCAGCTGTACAATTTCGAAGCCAACGCTGACATCTGATTCCAGTTTGGAGCCTTTGCTGCGATGTACTTACAAATCTACTTTGCTTGCTCTGTCTCTGTACACCATTAAAAACCTTAAGAAACAAACACAGGCTTGAAAAAAAAATGTGCTCAGCTACCAAAACTTTTCTCAGAGCTGCCAAAAAAACAGCCTGAGGAATTTGCGATGAAATCAAGTGGAAATTCAAAACAGTCCCCATTTGCTCTGGGCAGGTAGTCTGAGTAGTTATCTGATTTACCATAGACATCCAGGATATTACATTAAGGAAAGCAAGAAGGAAAAGGACATCAATAATTTTGTTGTAATTTAAACCTATTTAAGCATCCTAGACCCGGAATAGCCCGTTTCAAAAAAAAAAAAAAGAAAAGAGCGTTTCAACCCCATGCAGCAGCACAGCAAACCAGCCTGGGACTGAAAAGAGAAGAGGGTTTTGAAGAAACTTAAACTCTCTTTTCTTGGTGTATTAGTGTTCCCACTCCCTGCTGAAACGTCTGTGGCTGAGCACCCTTGGTCCAGGGGTAAACACTGGATTATGCTGTCCCACAACGAACACTCGGTTCCCTGTAGGAAAGCAGCTGCACCACATAGCTTATTTCCCTCCGTGTGCCCTCACTTCCCTGTTTCTTTGGGTGCCTGAACACCCCTGGGTTTTGGAGTTGTTATTCCCAGGCATATCTGGCCGAGCCAAGTCACCACACTTGCAGAGACCGTTTGGCTCGTTCTCACTCCCAGGTGATGTGCTGGGCTGAGGATCACCACACCACAACCACGTCTACGCTCCACAGAGTCCAGCACAGAAACACCTTCTCTGCTCGCTGGGGCTGCACTCGACTTGCACACCACAGAAACAATTTAACAGACTAAAATCTGTTCGATGAGCAGCAGCTTTCAGTAAGAAGGAAGGTGGGTTTCCTTTGCCACTGAAGGCTGCTCTCTTGGAGGGCTTGATATGGCCCTTGGTGTCCTGGTGATGCCTTTAAAAGCAGGCATGATCAGCTGACAGTTGTACTGGTACCAAGTCAGCCCTTACAACACTCCTCATATTTTTTGCATGGGTAAATAAACCCAACAAAGGCAGCTTCCCATCCGGTATGTTGGTGGTTTCTCATCTTAGTTGTTTCAGTTAGATTTCCTGTCTTGACACAAACAGAATTATGCAAAAACAAAAAACAATCTGCATCTGAGTGAAGTATTTTCCACACAAGAAGCAAAACTCCAGAGCTTGATGCAACTCCAAGAGCATGAGCAGATAAATAAGATTTGTCACCAAACAAACCTTAATTTATTGCTCCTCTTTCCCTTACGACTAATTAAATGTAATCTCATTTCTACTGAGAATGAACCATTTTAATCCCCTCTGGCTCAGAGCCACACATGCAAATCTGAAGATTACATAGCAATGTTCAATTCTCTCCAGAGATTTCAGTGAAGATCATAATTAGGTGGGCCTCTGCTAATGACAAATCCATCCCTTTGGACAGGGAGGAAATCTATGTTCTGAGCCTTTTTGGCAACTTTCCTGGCCATCTGGAGTGTGGCCAAGAGGACTCTGCTGCTCTCTTCATATGCACTGAAAACACAGAGAAAATATAAACAGGGGCCAGCAATGTCCAGATTCCAGTGAGGTAGGTGAGACTGCGTACAGGGGGAAACCGAGGCAGTCTATGTTAAAGCACCCATACTTCCAGCTCTTACAGAAAGCTGCAAATGCTCCACACATCTGGAAAAGCAATTCTTCAGCTCAGCTTCTATTCAGGACCAAACGGAGATGTTCTAGTCCTGTCCTCTTATTTGCACCTTCTTGCCTTACAAGTGCCTCCTGCAGCATTACTCACCAGCAGCAGTGATGGAAGGGAAGACACTTCACCAAATCCAGCCAAAGGCCCAAACTCAATAATTAAAAACATTGCAGGGCCGAGGGTGAGAACCCTAAAGATGCAAAAAGATCTCACCTGCAATAGCTTCGTAGAGGCCAGCCTTATATTCCAGGTACTCATGCTCCTCAAATCTCTGCGGTCCCTCGCACATGATCTGGCAATCTTCATCCTCAGAGTAGTACCCTTTCAGCGCGCGCTCCAAGAAGTCAATGGCCAGCTCATACTCCTCCTTGTCGTAGTGCCTTACCCCAGCACTGTAGTCCTCCTGCAAAGTAGGTAGGCAGAAAACAAGACAGTGAGCGGGCTATGCTGCTCGGCCCACAGCAACCTACCCTTGCCAACTGCAGGTGATTTTCAAAAGAAGGTACAAGCAGGCAGGGGCAGAATGATCTCCCTTGGTACCTACCAGACATAAGCAGTTGTACCAAACCAAGTTTAAGCCATCAATGGACTTTTGGACCAGTGGAACCTTGGAAACCTGCCTAAATGCTCTTCTGAACATCTCTGTACTTAAGGCATCCTCAGTGCCACTGCTGAATTATGCATTATGTTAACAAACACTCCTTTTCTCTGTTTTAACCCTCCTACCCAACAACACTGAATGCCAAGGGAAAAGACTGCATTCGATCCAGGCAAATCTGTCTTAGATCCTTAGAACCTAATGGAGGTTCATTAACTACACCAAATGGCCACTTCTCCTTCCTTGTGTCTTGTGAAATCAGAAAGTTGGGGGTGGCCCTGGCATTTGTGTTGGCCTTTCACTTTGGGGAGGTGGAAAGAGCTGCAACTCTTCTGCCTGCCACCCTGCACCCTCACCAGCACAGTTATTCATGTGCATGTACCCTGCCCAAGTGGGAGAACCCAGCTGAAAAGAAACACGCGTGAGCCAAGATCTGTCCGTCAGTGCCCATGGAGGTATCCATCAAAGCTGCCTGCTGGTGCATGTTCGCAGCCACCAATTTCCCTAGAGTTCCCTGAAGAGAGGGACCACGTTGGGGACATAGCCATCAAGCAAACAGCAGAGAGTGCCTTGAAAAAGCAGAAGCTGGCTTGCCTTAAAGGGAAGCGCTGAAAGGGAGAGTTCGTTTTGCTGTATTGCAATACAGACCTCGGCAAGAATCTCCCCATTCATAGATGATGGTCTCTTGGCCTCCTACACCTCTTCTCTCCAGACTGCCTGACGTTTAACCCAGGCACCTCTTTAGCTCAGACTCACCATGTGCTGCTTGGCCTCCCGGTCAATCAAGCTGACCTTCCCTGCTGTGGTCTTGTAGTTCTCGATGTCCTGCTGTATCTCCATGTGCTCAGGGTTTGCCATGAAGAAGGTGTGAGCTGCATTTGCTGCCTCCTCCAGCTTGTTCAGCTGTAACAAGATAAGAAAGACCAGTTGAGCTGGTGATGTAGGACAGTGAACACAGCAGTTTATGCTGCACCCCCTGACACCTACACCTCTGACACCCTTTTGACACTGCTGGGCCGGGCAGTGATGGGATAACCAAGGAAAACCTGAACGCAGAGGCTAAGGAAAACAGCTGAAATGAGAGGGAAGCCCAGTGCAAGGGAAATCGGAAAAGCTAGAGTTCCCGAGAGTCAGACAGGTCCCTTATCTGTCTGCAACATGGCCTATCGGTGATGGGGTCCAGCCTCTCTTCCAGCTGCACATCCTCTGAACTCAGCTACTCCAACCCCCTGCACAGCCCTGGGTGGCTCTCATGAGATACGAGACGGAGAGAGGAGGGGAAAGCAGCTGCTGAGACTGCTCTCTCTACAAGCCTTGGAGGCTGAGATATGCCCAGGCTAAGGGCTTCTGCTTGTAAATGGGGACTTGGGACCATTTATTAAGCTCAGCTCTGCATAGGCAGACTCTGCTGATAGTGGCAGAGATATAAAGAGGAGTTTATCTTCGTGTATCAAGTTACTTTGGATTTAGAAATTCAGCACTGAGACAAGACATTCGTTTCACCCTGAAGAAAGCCTCCTAAACAAACAGAAATACTAGTGCTAAACACACCCACAGCAGCTGCTGGAGTGCAGGGAGCAGGACAGATGTTTAGGTGAAACATCTGCATGACCTAGCAGGAGAGAGGTCACTTCCATGGCTATGCACTTGCTCCTGAAAGAAAGCCAACACACCACAGAGTACCAGCAAGGTGCAGGGTCAGGCCCCTGGGATACGTCTGCAGGCTGAGCAGGCTCACCCAAGCTTGTTAGCCACGACCAGGCCAATGCTAGCCCTGGCGAAGCTGTGTCCAAGTGTTCTCCTTGATAGCAAAACCCACACCGAGCCCCATGCCACTGCTGCTAGGCTTCTCCTGCGGCACCGGAGCCAGAGAGCTCAAGCGTGTCTACACTACACTGCTGTCATGGTATGGCAGCTCACCTGAAGAAACCTGCACACTGAGCCACTGGACAACCCGACCAGCAAAATGACAGGAACTGAAAAAGAGACCTGCAGAGAAGCATGAGCTTCACACCCTGTTATCCTACGCCTGGAGCAGGCCAGAGAGGCCACCTCCCCAGACAGGTGAGGTGAGGCCATGGCTGCCCTCAAAACCCTGCTCATCCCTGGGAGACAACAGCGGCTTCCTTTGGGCTCCTTAACACTGGATTAACACTTGGATGCACTTGATGAGCATCAACTATAGCTTGCCTTTCAGCCAAGCCATGAGAAACACCCAAAACCTCTTTCAGTGAGCCCTGTGAACTGCCTAGTACCCTGCATTTCTCAGGGAAATACAAACACTCATCACCAGCCAGGCGTATAATAACTAGTTTCATCTCTGACATACGATTATCTTCAGAGATGCGGCTGAACTGCCAATTGTCTGAGCAGCCACCTCATCAGCAGGTTGCTTGTTACCTCTGCAGAATTGTTTGCAACCATCTTTAAAATTAAAATACACATCCAGTAACACATGAACTCTTGTTGGACATTGACATCTGGGTGAAATCATGGGGCCTTCTCCTTGAGGGATGCCCCTGCATATGTATACGCTACGGCAATTTTGCATGTGCGGCTTATGAAAGCTTTGTGGTGAAATACTATGGGAAAAAAATGTGAAGGGCTTGCTCAGGCCACTCAGTTGCCGCAACAGCACGGCAAAAAGTCTTTTTTTATGCCAAACACTGCTCTGAGCAGGAATAGCTGGAGTGGGGCAAGAGCAACAGCTTCAATTCAGCTGGACAAGGAGAGTCTCCCTGGAAGCACCGAGCCCACACCAAATCACTTGGCAAATCTGTTCCTATTTGGAAAGTGGAGCTGTCTGCCAGTGTTAATAAAATACTCCAGTGGTTTAATTGGCAGAATGATTCCTCCTTTCCCACTGCACATAAAGCTTGGCAAGTCTCGGGAAAACACAGGGTGAAGACATGCATTATTTTTGCAAGGTAACCTTCCCTAATGGCGTGGAGGGAGCACGTTTCAGCTGCCAAGGAAGCAGCCGGTGCCCTTTGAATCTCCACTCTCAAACACAATTTCCAAGTGGCAAATATTAAAAAATTACTCTAACAGGTTTCCTTTGGCTTTTCCTCAAAACAAGGTGGAATTAGAAAATGCAGCAAGCTGCTGAAAACAATTTTTGCATTTAAAAAAGGAGATAGATAGATGACGGTGATTGGGAGCCCAGCTTAAAGGCGAGGCAAGCGGGACATGCACCGGGCCTCCTGGCACGCAGCGAATCCCCCGGAGAAGCGCCCAGTGCTTTCACCTGGGCTGTTTAGATTAGGACGAGTGCAAACACACTGCACTTTGCAGAGCAAACAAGGGGGCTACCGTGAGTCAAACTGGTGGCAACTGGAGACATCACGGCAGTTGGAAATCACTGGCTGAGCTTGTCAGGGATGCCTGGGTGATTCTGATAGGGAGACATTGAATGGGAGCAGACACCCAAATCTACCAGGTGATTTGTGAAATTGGAACTTGTATACCAGACAAGCTGTTCCAGACACACTCTCACGTTGTTCGTTGGGGTGTGAAGATGTTTTGAAAGCAGGTGCCTGGATACTTGAAGACCTTTTGGAGGAAAAGCCCAGCCGTTGCTGCAGGGCCAGCCGCATGCCGGGCGGGCATTCTCCTAAATCCTGTCTGCTGCTCTGCTGCTCCAGCACAGCCAAAATTGCTTGTCCGGTTCCCAGAAAGGCCAGGGCAGAGCTGGCCAAAAAACCACGCATGAATACCCCCAAAAGGACGATGAAAGCTCCGGTCAGATGGCATCTCAGCCCAATCCCCAGATCTGCCCTTTGAACACCAAAGCACCGCTGTGCTGCAATGCCCACAAAAACGCAAAAAATTTGCCTTGTGTAAACTTCAGAAGTTTTTCAAGATTAGCTCTGTGCTGACAACATATGCAGGGAAGCCAGCTTTTACTGCAAAAACAAGATCTATTCCAGTCCTTTGCTTGGAGTTAGGAACCTGAGGACACCACTCTCCAGCACAACCCCTTGGCTTCCCAGCAGGTGAGCAAAATGACACTAAGAATTTTTTAACCAGGACAGCACAAAAAAACCCCAAACCCCTTCAGTGTAGAAATAATTTTTTTAAAGAGACATTCTTATTCAGAAACATACATCCCATACTGAAAAAGCCTGTCTCAACATAAACCCGTCCTGGAAAAGCTCATCGCAGCTGGGCAGCATCTGATACAGGATAAAGGACTGACCAGAGCATCTCACGATAGGAATTTTCAGGTCGTGCTGAGTGTAGGTGGGACTGCCACTGCAGCCGGTAATTAGGGAGGTCAAGACGGCGCAAGAGGTTTGTTGGAGACGCATGACCTGCTGACCTGATCCAGAGGACTGCTATTAAGCCACTATATGAGCTACTCAGGAGAATTCCGTTCTTCCACACCACACCACAGATTTCTGTTCACAGACAGCATCCTGCCTGTGCAGACTTAAAAGGGACCAAATGCATCTCAGCCAGGGAGCCGGTCCCTCGAGACACAAGCTGCAATACTCTGTTGTGGGATGTTCTTTATTCCTTTGGTTCTAGCTCCTTTTCAGAAAGCTGTCAAAAACTCTCATAGATCCTAGGACGGGCTTAGTTCTTCCTGGATAAAATCCACCCCTCTGAGATAGGAAGTCTGATTTCCAGACACGACAGAAAATCCCTTTTCCACCCTGGAAACAAGGCTCATGCGGTGTCTAGTCCTGCTGGCTCTTCACAGCAGAGATGACCTTTGGATTTTGCTAAGTGGACTCAAAGCAGAACATTTCAACTCAACACTTTTCAATTTATCGAGTCCCATATTTGCCTTAGAAACATTCAAGTAACACAAGTAACACAAAGAAGCCAACAGCTGCTAAGTTTTGGGGAGTTTTTAAGTGGATGCGTGTATATAAAAGCAAATTCCTAACTAGTAAGACACATTCAGAGACTAGCACTGACATTAATCATGAAACACTCTGAGGAAACTTTTGCCAAAACACTCTGAATTCACAAGGAGCAGGATATTTTGGTGTTTAAAGGTCTGGGCTGGGACTCAGGACACCTGGACTCAGTTCCTGGCCCTGTCACAATCTCACTGTGCAGCCATTGGAAAAAAACATTTTGTTTTCTTTGTGCCTGATTTTCCATTGTTTTAAATGAATAACAATAAAAATAATAGCATTCCTCCCACAGGGTAATAATTTTGTTTATTTACATGGCAAGCAACTTAAGGACCATAAGCATATGCAAGCATGTAACACAAAGGGATTTTGATCATTCTACAACCATCACTGAAGGAAAATTAGCAAGGAAGAAGTGACAACTGTAGAAGCACAGCCTTAGTATATGCTCTAAGGTCTGCTTGTTCACCCCACTGGAATGAGATTGCTGGACTATCACTGCAACTTCGCACCAAACCCCATGTATTTCGGCCAGAGAGGACCCACGAAATCAGAACACCAGCACTGAGAGAGCCCCGGGAACACCCTGTCCATTTTGATCTTACCATGCCAACAGCTAGAGCCAAGAAGGGGAAAACACAACATTTAAGTGCTTCTGGGTTTTGATGCTGAAAAATATTTTTTTCTTCATTCAAATGTTAGGAGTGTTTCATCTCACAGAACAACAGGAAAATTATTTTAAGCAGCAAAACCTCAGATTAAAGAATTCCAGCGAATTGCAAATGCTTGGTTTCATCCCCATCTGGGACAGTGCTCGCCTGGACTTCAACGGGACTGCGACTTCCAACCTGCAGTAGTGGCTTGGATTAGGGAGGTTGTTTTAACCGCAGCATTAGACAGGACCGAACACAGGCTGGAGAAAGGACCTTGAGTGAACGTCTTGAGCATCACTGTACAATGATGCCAATTCTCATAACAGTTAAGAAAAGCCTTTATGGAGCTTTCATGGGCTGCATGATGAAACATATAATATAATGTTAACAGTCCCTTAATAGTTCATCGTCATTCTTGTACCTGCCAACTACGTATCAGCCAGTAAACTCCATGTCAAGCAATCTGATTTGTACCTGTAAGGCCATGGTCACCAACCTGCCATGGTTAGGAAATAAACTGTCTCGTTGGAATATGTCTAACTTGCTGTTTGATTTTATCATCACTTCAGCTGCTGCATCCCTCAAAGAGAAAAACAGAGGGTTCACCTCATTGCTAGTGCCTACCCAAAAACAGCTCGGACTGGCTCAGCTCCACGTGCAGGCACGTGCTCTGAATTCACACTTGCCCTCACTATTTGCAGATGAATTAATTCTTACCAAAGCCTTTCTTGTGCCAAGATGCTCAGCAAGCTTGCATAAACCCCTAGCCCCTTCCCTAGGGGACGTGCCACAAAACAGCACCGTGGTTTTAGCTACAATGACCCTAAACTTGCAGTCCTTAAAAGTTTGCTCTCTGGTGCTTGGCAGTGGGGATAACAAAGTGGAACAGGCATCACGCCAGGTCTGTGAGACGAGCATTGCACAGCTTTACAGTCTGCTCCTGCAGACAGGGGCACGGTGCACTGTACCACCACCACTTTGCTTACGTTGAACACTGACATAGTGCCGTTTGTGGGGGGAAGCATTCTGTGTGACTGTCATAATCCAACCTGTTTCTATATTAAGGTATCTTCAGCACATAAGTCACAGTTTGAATTAAAACTTCGGTTTTGGGAGGGGAAGAGAAGTAAGGCTTATACACTGGGAAATGTGTCAGATCCCTCAAAACCCCAGCATTTCTTGCCATGCCAAGACTGGACCTACCTGCACATAACCTCCGTTAATTGCTGAGGGCATGAGTCTGGCATGGAGCTTGTGAGAAAAAATTTCAAACCATTTGGCTGACCTAGAAACCAAAGTCTCAAATTTTCAGACAACTCCTGGTTTGCTGACAGATATTGTTTTTTTAAACTTTTCCATAGCTCTGCTGCTGCTGTGTTGTATCAAAGGCTTAGTGCACTGGGCTCTGCGGAGGAGGGAGGCTCTGGAGTCGGTAAGCACAGATAACAAGGGAAATAAAAGGTTCAGTGTCATGAAGGATTAATCTTGTCATGTCTATGCAGAGCTTACTGCCTGGGCGAGTAGAAGCAAGTAGCAGTGAGATGGCTATAAATAGCATGTGACCTCGTCTCAACTATTTTATTATTGCAAATAGAGAAGGAAGAAATTCTCCAGAGAAGTTAATCAGGAAATTCTCCCTCTGCTGATGGGATCACACATTCACAGAAAGATGCTTGAGCTGTCTGCAACCCAGTGGCACCCACTGACCCCTCAGAAACACTAAAATCAGAGAGCAAGGCAAGCATATGGCAGAAAAGGGCCTTAGCCAAGTGTAGGGAACAGGTATCAAGTGACGAAGATGTGAAGCAGCCTTTTGAGTTCATGAACACACCATCCCCTGCTCTCCAAAGAGTTCACCAGTTCCTTGTCTTCCAACTCAAGATAAATAGGGTTGGTCCCCCCTCCTTGCTACTACTGTGACGGGGGGCAGTAGTGATGCCTTCCTGAAGGCTCCACATGCATCTTTTCAGAGCTCTTCTCCATTTTCAAAATACAGACGACTTCCAATGTGCTTTGGATGGTTCCTCTAAGACCACCCCAGCACGCCTTGCTGTGTGCTGCTGCTCACCAGTCGCTCTAGTAGACCCAAATCCAAACCAGAAGAAGTTTGGAGAATTGGCACGGGGAAAACTTCTCATAAGAAAGGAAACTTAGGAATGATTTGGGGTTTTTTGTTATTCCAGCAAGCAATTTTTCAGTACACAAACATATGCGGATTGGTAGGTACATGGTCAAAAGAGATGACTAGACGTTGAGTTAGTCTCCAAAAGTGGCAGATACTTGGAAATGTAAAACTAAACTGAACAAACCACTTCAAGATTCTTCATGGAACAAATTCTTTCAATTAATCAAGAGAGAAATCAGATTCCTAATGACTCTCTCACTTGGGCCATGCCAGCAGTATTTTACGTAAGTGTACACATGTATGTGCCGAGCAGACTGACTGCATCCCCGTGCCTGAAAAAGCCATTTTGCATCGAGAAAGCAAATTAGACTGAGACACTTCCTTCTTCCCCTCTCTGATATGCTCCTCTTAAACTGTTCCCAGGCAGGTAAGGATGAAGATTTTCACACGTTTCTGGCTGTGTGTTATATGCTTCAGTGCACACGTGGTGTAGCAAATACTGCACAAGGAGCAGGGCATTACTCACACCAAGGGACTTGCAAAACTACTTCCCAGCAGGAAGGACCCTTCCCACATAAATCTACACACACTGAGGCATCACCGGATTCATCCACAGAGCAATCAGTGGGGTTTACTGAACATTCAATCTGACTGATTGTGAAAAACACTATGAGCCAGATTTTGTCCTGTGTAAACACTCAGTTCTGTCTAACATACTCCGATGACAGCTAAGTTGTGTGTGAAACAGCATTTTCAACAAGGAAAAATCCCTAGAATATGCAATGTGGGCTCTCCTGGTAAAAACCAAAACCCCTAGAACTGGGGTTTTAAAGCTTGGGCAAGAAACCCTTGAAGATGGGATTCTTCCCCCTGTGCCAGTACACGACAGCTGAGATCACAGACAGGAGCTGGCAGTACAGATTTCAGCGTGCTACTCTGTACAAAAAAAGTCCCTTCTATCAGCAGATAGCTGGCCAGTTGTCCCCCTCCCTCCAGCTGCAAACACACAACCACGCTGCCAACACACGATGGCCACACTGCAGTCAGTGGTGCAAAACATCCTGCACCCTGGACCACGGGAGGGCTCTGAGCAGCTCCTCCAAAAGCCGTGTCTGGCTAGAAGTGGGCTCCTTCTCTATTTTTAAGGATGCTAGCATAATTTGAAGGCTAAGGAAGAGCTTCCCTTATAATTTTCCTTGGAAGAGGTGGGATGTATTCAGCCCTCAGGAATCTGTGCAGATGGTTACCCATAAGGCTCCTACGCCCCAGAGTTTTCCTCTGTCAGGTAATTAGAGATGAGCCAGTGGCCCTTGGGAATGAATAGCATGGGAGAAGCAATACACTTCAACAAGGAAAAATCCCTAGAATATGCAATGTGGGCTCTCCTGGTCCATACAGACTAATGACAACAAGCAGTGCTAGATACTAAAAGGTGGGGGGTATAAAGCCAGCCAGGCTTTCCAGAGCGGAGGTTTTCTCCTGCATGTCTTTCCTCCTGTTGGTATAGCATCCCTGTGGCAGCCTCAGTTGTTGCACACCTGGGAAAGTATCAGTCAAAGATTAGCCTGTGCATTTTAAGCGAAAGAAATCAAGCAGCTGGAAACAAGCAGTACACAACTATCCCCTCCTCATGGACCACCAGCAAGATTCCCCTGGGCCACAGCCTGTTAGACAAATAATGAGCTTTCATCTGATATATTGGCTGATAATAGGCAGGTGGTCCCCTGCAGAGAGTCTCAGAAATACCTGGGAGAAGAGAGGTGAATCTTGCTAACCCCACCAGCAAGGAGCAAGGGAGCCTTTTGCCCATGAAGGGAGGAAGGTCAAGGCTGGAATGCTTCAATCTGATTAAAGCTAAAACTGATCACATGCTTTTAGGGGAAAAACAGAACAAAACAAACTTGGCAGGCAGTTAAAAGGGCTGGGGGGTGCATCATGAGCATGAGTCACAGGAGGAAGCAGACAGGGCACTCCCTGCAGCAGCAGAGATGCCATGGGAACATAGCAATATCCTACGTCTCCACAAAGTCTTCCAACCTCAGGAACCCAAAGGCATTTGATTTGGGCCAGAAACAAAGCAAACTCATCTGTGATGAAAGAACTGAAATGATGACACAGAGATGGAATGGGGGATGCTTGGGAGAGGATCACTGCGTGGTGCTTTTGCAGATGGTCTTATAGTGTCTAAGATCCCGACATAAGTATAATCCACAACACAGAGTCATCGGCACAGAAACAAACTTAAAAGTGTTTATTCTAAGGGGGATGAAGGCCAAAGCACGCTGCAGCATGTCTCTATCAAAAGACTTCCCATCAGTAAAGGATTTCATTAAAACAATGGCGACACACAGCCCCTCTCCCAATGAGGGGATGAGAGTTATACTCATGTGACTGAATTGATTAACAAATACTACGCAAGCGATAGTGAATAACCAGGGGGCTGTGCGTAACAGGCTGATGCCATCCATGTGCTCACAAGAATAAGGCAAAGCAGCTTTTTCTGGCAAACTTCTGGACATCGGTACTTCTGCCTGGAGAGGATCTGTGGCATTTCTCTGGCATGTTTGCAAGAACGCAGCAACGCAAGTCGGAGACCGGACCCAAAATTAGCAGAAGTGTCACACACTCTCTGTTTTCCAGATTCTGCGTTTTTTCCTGCTTTTATGTATCCTCCCTCTCTGAGACCATCGAGCAGCAGCTTTACAGTTTAGATGTGAATTTTCTCTAGCATCCTGCCTCCTTGGACATTGCAACTGGTCGAGCTGCACCGGTTGATAACATTAGGCACTGGGGCAGACTCCTAACCAAGCTGTCTCTACATTGATATCTCTACAGAAATAATTACTAAAACACTTAAGAAAAACACAACAGAAAAATCCAAGACACACAGAAAAATTCTTACACCAGAAACTTTCCTCCCTTTCCAGGGCTTAGCAATGGCTCAGCACCTTTTAAAAGAGTCAGACATGATGAGCTGTTGAATGCCCTTCGGGAGCCAAAGTTTCCTGTGAAAATGCAGATGCTTGTCTGCTGTTACTCAACGTCATCCAAACAGCTACGTATGCCCCTAGAAAATGCCCTTCTGAGAGGACGTATGGATTACTCATGACCATCCTGGAACCAGGAAGCCACGCTGATCTGGTGACAAAACGATATTCCTTTTTTGCAGCCCTTTTCTGATGTAAATAAGAGTTTTGTCAAATGGCTTATCTAAACCCTATCCCGAGCCTGAAGACTGCCTCTCCCTACCTTTTCCCTGAGCAATAGAAAGGTCATCTCCTACAGAAGGTACTGACTGACTGACCCTAACAGTGACTATGGTCAGTTTATTTTATTAACACCAGAGCGTTTATTTGAAAAGCACAGTGCATAGCCCTGAGGGCAGACTGCAAACAGGACTGTGCTATCTGAGAAAGAGGTTGTTATCTCTCTCTGCCCTGAGCCACGATGGGACGGCAAAGGGAGAAGCAAACAAACCTTAAATCCCAAGGAGAAAACAGACTCATAGCATATTTATGCATCATCCCCTCACACAAAATCCCTGACAGTCTTCAAGGAAATGGTTTTAATTACCATGTTTTTTCCAGACACAATGTTTCTGGAATACCTTTTCCAGGGCTCAAGTCATAAACCAATGGATCATGACTTGCAACTGCTGAATACTTGGAAACCATCGTGATGGTGATGGACATTAGGGCACTGCAGACTTGATTAAATAAATCATCAGATCACCATTTCAATTCAACAAGCATTTTGCAAAGACTAAAGAAGATCTACAAATCAGAGGTGGGCTCTGTTCACCATGAGGGGAACTCACTGATGCCAAGGGGAAGCAAACTGAGCTTATGCCTTAGGTGACTTTGGAGAAAACTGCCATCTTTGAAAAGAAACTTCTGTGCTGATCTGACAGATTCACCACTACTGGGCCAGCATCGAGGCATTGCATTTACTTTCTGCAAGGAAGCAATGCTTGTAGAGAAAGAGAGGAAAGTGAAAAATATGTCCATAGTTCTGCAATATAATCTCAGTTGGTCTGGAAAGCAAAGGAAAGGTCTTACAAGGGGCACTACCGGTACGGGGAGCCAGCCTAGTTCAGGCCAGGAACCTTTTTCCAGCAGTGGCCAGGGGTGGACACTTGTGGGCAGAGCGTAAGGACACAGCAGATACACAGTGACCCTCGCTCACGGGGTATCGTCAGCGAAAGCGGCAGCTTACAGGCTTCCTGAAGCAGGATTTGCCTCTGGACCACTGTGCTTAAAAGCCACCAATGGACCTATCCTCTGGGGAGCTGTGTAATCCTTTCTGGAACACATTTATACAAACTGCAATAAATAAGGGATTTGGGAGATTTTAAGACATCAGTGTATTATTTTCACCAGAGTAGATGTGTGGCTGAGAAAGACCTACCACTAGGCTATGTTACAGTTTTCAGAAAACGTGGGGGTTGCTGCAAAATACACCTGCACACACATTTACACACCTGGAAGGCAAGTGCCATTGCAGCAGCACTGCAAACTTCCTCAGGTTCCTCCAACGTTCGTTACGCTGCAACTCAAACCCATCTGAGTATAACAGTGACGGGTCTTCCCACAAAAATGCATCTTCTGAAATGAAGGCAGATGAAACAGGGCAGGGGAGGGGGCCCGCAACCCACCGTCTCATCCAGGACACTAAGAGCACATCAGGTCTCAAGGGTGCTCTCTTGGTGGGTAGGATGAGTACGCTGCCATGAGATGGACTGTGTTGATTTCATAGCGTAGCAACTGCCGGACGTGTTCTCAGCAAAATCTGACTCTGCAAATTCCGGAGGAAAGGTCCTCTTTCTTAAGAGCTTCTGGCTGCTGCAGCTGAGGTTGACACACGGAACAAAAGCATGGTGAAGGACCCATCTTCATGCACTTCCATGTTCAGTTTACGCAGCACTACTGAAGAAACATGTATTTCATTTGGAGAGGATGTAACTCTACCCTTGCAAATGTGACTCTTACCCTACTCCAGCTGCCCAAGCTTTGATGAGCACTGTTACTAATTTGAGAGAGGAATTACTGGCTTTGAGAGAAGAGTAACACCAGTCTCCAGAATGACACCTCCAACACTCAGCCCAGGGGCACATTACAGGCAGCGTCCACTGCTGCTCTGGCTCTTGGTGCAGCTCCAGCGTCTCCTGTGGAGTTACACCAGGGCGAATTTGGCTCGTGCTTCAGCGAGCGAGGCCACATAGCACTTGGACAATTGCCTCCATACATGACACATACCACAAGTCTCAGCTGGATTTGCTGCTTCTGAAGTGAAAACACTCGCTTTCCCCAGCCATAGCTTGGTAATCATTACTAAACACTTATCAACTAGACGGCCTTCATTTCCTGAGAGCCTGGACCTAATTACACCAGGAAACGCTCCGCTTTTTCTTCAGACACTGAGAAATGTTGGTTTCTGAGCCCTCCTCCTACAAAGTCAAACTTTGCTCTGATTAGTAGAGGGGAGGGGAGGGGAAAAAATGCAGCCAAATCTCAAAAGGCAAGCTGCAGTGATTATTCACAGAGATGCCCTGGCTTCACTCTACATCATTAATAATAACAATAAAATGTCACAGCTATTCCATCTCCCCTCCCTCCCTTGTTAATCTCAGCTGAGCCCTGCGAGGCCCCTGCAAAGAGGTATCATTTTCCCCAGCTTGCAGGTGAGGAGTCTGATGTCTCACAGCAAATCAGAACCAGATCCTGGGGTCGCCAGCTCCTAATGCCATTCCTCAAAGGAGTGAAACAAGCTCCCGCAGCTCCGTTTCTTTATCAGGACATTCAATCCAGCGGTGGGATGAAGGAGCCTTTGCCAAACACGTTGCACACAGAGCAGCACTTTCAAATCCCTCCTTTGTGCCACGGGGCCAGCCGGGATGTTGAGTTACAATTGCCTGCTTGTAACAGAACTCAGAATATCGCCATCAAATCAAACTGATGGTTAATTAGTGTATAAAACCCCCCTACGAATGCACAGTAATGGAGCGATAATGTTTGTAGCCCCAAATCGCAAGATCTGCTGCTGCAGTGGCATTGGTTTTACCCTGCGAGCTGCCCAGGAGCTGCCACCCATCCCGGCGGCGGCCGAGCAGCGGCTGCGGGTGCCGCATCCAGTGGGAGCCACCTACGGCAAACCTGCTTGGGGATGAAAGGAGAGGAAGACTTGTGCTAAGGGGTTGTGCTTCTTCTGACCGATGTTTCCAGGCAGTCTCACTAATCCTGTTATCCTGGCTTGGGAAAGAGCCTACAGAAAGGCAGAGCAGAGCTGCGGGTGCTCCCAGTGCTGCAGTTTTCCCTTCGCAAGAGTTGGTGGAATGGCACAGGTGGGATGTGTCAGCTCCCCGTTTGGCCAGCGCATGTGTGGCCAAAGGGGTGACCCAGGAGGAAGTGGGCACGTGCCTCTCCTTGAGAGCAACCAAGAGATGTGCCCTTTGCAAAGGGCTGATCAACAGCACATCCCACATTTCTGACTCTAGGTTGCTCTCCTACAGGTATGTACCTTCACCTTTCTTCTTCCTTGCAGCCAAAAGCTGGAAGTAAGACGCAGACCTATTACCCTGGGCAAGAGCAGTCCACGGTCTGGACTCCTGGGGATTGGTATAATCCAGAAGAGAGGCCAGAGCATCAGAGCCAGCACTTCCCATTGATCGCTCCAGCATTGGTGACCAAGGACCAAACTGGAAAGACCAAACACCCTGAATGAAACAGCTGAGTATTTTTGTACCACCATCCTCCCTGGCCCCTCTCACAAACACGTTGCCAGTGATGCAGTTTACTTATAACGCACAGTACGTAATGCACATGGCTTGGAGATTGCAAGCCTGTGCCTGTATTTCCTTAGCGTGCCTCCCTGGACTTTCCTTGCAGACCCAGAACCCCAGGGAAGTGCTGCAGGCTCAGGGTGCTTTGGCAAAGCACCTCTTACCCCTGACACATTTAAAGTCCTGACCCTGCAGCTCTGCCATGCTTGTAGCAACTTCTGTGGCCCTTCAGCAATGTGGGCCTTCCCATTTCAGGCTGGCAGACGGCACTTTTGGGAGCACAGTGCTTTGCAGCGGGGGAAGAGCTCAGTCCTTGGGCAGGGAGGCTGCTGAGCCCCGACACCGTGTCCCACACGGGCTGCTGCTCAGGCACAGGGACATCTGCAACGGCTGCTTGCAGAACAGGACTTCAGAGAGGAGACTTGTGTTCACCGCTGGAACAAACACAGAGACAAAATAAACCAGTATCTGCCTCTGAGCAGATAAACACTTGGTCTGCACAGATTCCTGTACTAGGGGCAGATATGGATAGAGCCAGGCTGGATGCCAGCCACAACCTAGACAAACACATACAATGTTCAGCTCCAACTTCTGACGCCCTCGTGGCCCTACTCGCTGGAAACCCTGTAGAGACACACTCCTCCGCAACCTTCTTCACATCAGGGGCTTAAAAGCAGCTGCGGTGGTGGATGATCTTCACTGGTCTCCTATCCAAGTGCTGGCTCCTCAGCTGCTCAGCTCTCACCGGCACCAGGAAGCAGCATCCTAAAGGATGTGTGTGTCACTAGGCACAACGCAGGTGTTTATTCCATTACTGCCTGCTTTGCTCTGACTGCCTGAGACGGGGAAAGCAGCTACTTGGTGCGGCTCCAGCGAAGGATGGCAGCCCTCCGGAGAGGGAGCCCTGCCAGCAACTGCGGGATGAACAGCAGCCCGGAGCCTGCGGGGAGCCAGATGAATATCGTGCAGCAGCATACACGGGCGGTGGTGTCTCCCGCAGGGATGCTGGCAGGAATCCCCCTGAGCATAGGCTGTTATTACTCACAGCACCGACACGTTCTGCATCCCGGCCGCCAGCTGCAGCCCCACCACTGATGTCACCCTGGCAGGCTGAGAGACATTACCCGTTGTCTGGGGCAAAACCTTTTTCTAGTATGCAGAAAATGAGAAGCTGTCTGCCCTCGCTGAGGACATGGCTGAAGTCATGCTCCTGCCAGAAGCCAGTGTTTTCCAAGCACTTCAGAAGGGAGTCTGGGTTTCTGCTTTGAATTCCTGGCTCTGGTTCTGACTTACTGGGAATTCTTCTACCAGTCACTAAGCATCGTCATGACTCAGTTTCCCTGTTAAACAGGAGCACGAACCTTCTGGCCCTGGCTGCTGGGAGGCTGAATGACAGCATTTAAATACCTCTGATGACATTTCAGGGCTTAAGACATGGCAAGATTTTTCTGTTGACCTTAAAATTATGCACAGGTCTCCTGTAAGAGCTCACTCAGTCCTTATAAGTGGCTCTTTGTCACCGTTCCCATCCACACCCTGGTTCCTCTTTGAAAGGCAAATACCATAAAAGGCTGTTTATAGAGACGGAGATCTAGAAAGGAGAAGTCAAATAGGGTCAGGCTCACTACGGCTTCGCTGCCCTGAGCTGCGGCCAGGGAGGGGTGGCTTCCCGCTCCCTCTGCGATCCGCGGGGAACAGCAGCCCGTCTGTCCGAGGAGCCTCCGACGTGGGTGGGTGTCTCCTGCCCCTTTGCAAAGAACCATTTCATCTCCAGTGGAAATAGCTAAGACGGAAAAGGCGGAGAGTAAGAGAACTAGGAAAATAGCAAGCGTCCCTAATCAATCATGCTTGGACAGTGAGGGTTTTATGTGCACAAAGACTTAAATTCTTTTTTGCATTTATCCACAAGAAAGAAAAAAATATCTGGTGGCTGAGGAAATTGCCAGATGTTGATTCACCCTTGCTTTCTGCAAATGTTTCCATTTTGTTGAAAACCCAGTTTGCAAACCCAGGAACCCTCAAAGAATTTTTTTTTTTTAATAAAATAAAACCTGCAAGCAGCTCCAATGACAGCACATGACGTGAACGAAGGCAGAGGAACTCTGTCGTCTAGCAGCCTTCATGCTGCTAACTTTTCCCTGGCCTGGAGCAGCAGAACCGTACCGGTCGCCCTCTCGCTGTCTGGTACCAAGTCTGGGTTTTCCCTAGCATGGAGAAGAGCATGCTTAAAGAGACAGATATGTCAATGCAGGGATTTTTAAAAGAAAATACGGCTAACTATATTAATAAACCTTATTGGTAATGATCGTAATCATCATCTGGTTCACAAAGGTCCTTTAACTTGCTTACAGGTGATCCAGGGCCACAACTGAGAGGGGCAGAGACTGAAATAGAAGCCACAGAAGGCAGCGAGGTAGCCAGGATGTAATGACAGCCCGTGGCACTCACCCCAAACACCTGAGTGGAAACCACAAGTCCTGAGAAATCCCATCACAACCAGTGAGAAGGATCTGCATTTTGCATCTCACTCCAAAGACAGCATCTCCAGTACAGCAGCCCCTCAGAAACAGCTCAGGGGTTATTCCAGTATTAACTTTAAAAAGACATCACTTAGGAAATCATCTGTAACTTCGTATCTCATCTCTCATAAGATCCAACGCATGCTTGCTCAGCCTGAGTAATCTGCAAAACCTAGAGCCTAGCCAGTAGCTGTGGCCTCCCAAAAAACCTAAACCTATGTTCTGGTCACAGCAGGCAACGGCACGCCACAGACCACGCAGCGAACAGCGGGCTTCCCGGGCCCCGCACACCACCGCACACCGCTAACAACATCTCAGAGCATCCTGTGCTGCAGAGCACAGGAGCTGCACCACTTCCCAACATTTCTGTTCTAAACATAAATTTACAGCCAGCTATTGATGAATTAAATATGAGAGGGGAGACCAAGTCACAAGTCTATTGTCTCATTTACGCACTTAGCCTCCTGACACGTGCACCTATTGCATTTAATTTTGTTTTTGTTTTTAAAAAGAATCCCTTTGGACTTACTTCCACGAAGTCCTTCTGTTTGACTTAGTGCACAACAGCTGTTCATTTCAAGAAGCTGTTGGAAAAACATTCATCTGCTCCCAGCCCAGACTACTGTTAAAAAAGCAGAGCATACTTATAAAATCAAAAAAAAAAAAAAAAACTTTTTA
>VYZW01040461.1:314274-355579 GCA_013401315.1 Balaeniceps rex | reverse complement strand
CATATTTAAAAAAAAAAAAAAAAAAAAAAAAAGCTTTAAAAAGTACAAATATGAAGAACTTTTGACAAATGTGTTTTGGTTGTTGCTGAGGCTAATTCAAAACATAAATCACTGCAGGTGTAACTTCACTGGAAATACACGGCTTTCCATCCAAAATAAATCTGGGCCACAGAATAAAATCTGCACAACCTAAATGGTGACTTGGTTGGCAGAGGCATGGGCAGACTTGCATAGCTAGCACCAGTATTGCAGTGACCCCTCCGGGTTATTATTTACAGATGCTTCCTATGACGACAGCATCCCTCCCCTCTCGCTCTTCGTGAGCGCCTCCTCGGCGCAGGATGCTCCTGAGCCTCTCCCTGCGTGGGGAAGCACGGCTCACCGAGCTGAAGCCACTCTGCAAGCCCACGCAGTGGGGAACAGGGCACAGGTCTCTCGGTTGCCCTGCAAAGCCAGCAAAGCAAGGCACGGCTGGGCTCAGCCTGGAGCCTGTCTCGGGGCCCAGGGCCGTACCCACAAGCCCTCGAGGTCTGGCTGAGCGCGCTCAGCTCACGCTGCCGGGCTGTGGCAAAGGCACACGCAGCAGAAACATCCCAGGAATGATGCAAATATAAAAAAACCTGGTTTCTAGTGACAGCAGCAGAAAGCTTTCTGGCTGCCAGACCACAAACAAGCTGGAGACGTTTCCCTCCCTCATCCTACTTGACACGAGACCTAAGCCAAGCTCCTTCTTCAGCAGCTCTCCAATGGATTTAGCATGAGACCGTCCGTATGTCTGATTCCTGGTTGCACACAGACCTGTCCTTGCACTGGCAAGGTGAAAAAGCTCAGATTTAAGGGGCACTGGCAGCAGCAAAAGCACTGTCTTGTGATGGGTCAGGAGGGGTAACAGTGACCTCTGATTTTCTAGCAACCCCAGGCTGGATTTTACAACAGACCAACAGCAGCAGCAGCAGCTTTTGACTCCTCTGGAAAAAACAGAGATGTTTTGAGTGAAGCACCGGGAAGGGCCAGAGCCCCAGCTGAGCTTCTCAATAGCCTGCACACCTTGGTTTGCCTGCGTGCGCAGACAGGACGGGGTGGGCTTCTCACTGCAGCGTGAGATTCAAACTGTCCTTCAGGCATGGGCTGAGGGCTGCCCACCGTGCCTGGACACCTCAAACCAGGGCTGCAAGGCAATTGCTGTATCTCACTCCCATGCCATATCATGCACTTTTCTCTTGCATCCAACACGTCGACTGGCTTGCAAGCACTTCTGGTCCTAGGGTATGCAGGGAAAGAGGTCAGACTTACATGCCCATTAATTACACAGAAGAACAGTCCTCTTCATCAGCCCTCCCATGGAAGGGTTGTTACTTATGTATCTGACGACAGTGGTCCAAAGAGCCAGCTCAGATCCCGGCCCTCTACGCCAGCTGGCCAGTGCAGCCCCAAACACATACAAGAAGGCAGGTAACTCCTCTCGTGCCCAAGTCAACTGAAGGCTTTAAGAAGCCCTCAACCCAGAAAGCTCATGAATAAGGTTAAGGGAAGGCACCAGAGACCAAGTCTGGAAGAGGAAGACAGTGAAGACAAGAGGGATACAATAAAGCTTAGCTTTTGGAAAGCAGATGGGTCCAAATCATTGAAGAAGGCTTTACGATCCCTCACGCAGGAAACAAGTGATGACATACTGTCATGTTGCTGTGTCAACAGCTGACACAACACAGCAGGATAACTTCATGGACTCCCACGTTATTTTAAAAGCTCTCTTCAAAATTGCAGAGCTAGGGCAGAGGAGCCTCAAGCCTTGCAGAGCAATGGCTCTGCAGAAGACCCGCTGCTGTGGGAGACCTCAGTCCCCTGGGAACCAGCCTGCGCAGAGAGCCGCAGCCAGCCCTGCCATCCACAGAAGGCATCTGGGGTTCACCACAGACAGCTGCTGATACAAGACCAAAGCGCCAGCCTCTCTTCCCTTCCCCCCGCCAAGAAAACAGTGCTCTGACCCAAAATGTGTTCAAAGGGTTCATTGTTGTCTGGCCGGCACACACGATGCTTGAAGCTAGCCTGGAAGTCCTCAAGGTTGTGGACAAAGTTCTGCATGTCTCAAGCAGGCTACAGCACTTCTGAGCGTCTCCTTTATCCTTAAGAGGGGCTTTTTGTTTGCTTTTAACATTATGCACCAGAAACAAAACATTCCTCCCTCCTGCTGCTCTCCCTCTTATCGGAAGCAGCCGCCTGTATTTTCACCAACACAATCGCCCAGCTGTTTTTCTAAGGGTCTGCATGTTTACTTTCTCTGCCTTTTTCCAGCAGTGCGATGCAGAAGCCAAATCCTTGAAGACTGGTTCACAGGGTCCTGCCATGCTGGAAACCAGGAGGGATATTTCCAGGAAACCTTGGATTTCATAGCACTGCCAACTGGCACTGCGTTTCTGCTGCCAGCAGCGGGTTCGGCACAAGGCACGTAGTCAGCTATCACCAGAAAGAACAAAACCCAAGTTCCGTACAAGCCTCATGGAAAGACTACCCTTATTCAGCACAAACTCTGCAGAACCCATTCCATCTCTAAGGAACAGCTTTGTTTACAATGCGGTTTTGTTTGCCGGCCGATGATGTTAGAAACAGCCTCTGTGTAGATGTGTCTCCCACATGGTTTTGCTTTTCAGAGTGATCCTGCCTTTGGGAGAAGTTTGCTGGAGTTACCAAGTGAGCGCACACACTCCCTTGAAAGCAGCACATTAGGAAATGGTCTGGGCTCATACATCAGAGTAGGCATTTTTGCTCATTAACCTATTCATTTACTCGCACCAGCAAAGTCCCCTCCCTGCTCCAGGTTGGTGTCTCCATCCCCTGCAGCAAGCAGGTGCACACAAGCATCACCAGCAGGTCTGCTCTGAACCGCCGCAGCGCTGCCGGCCAAAGTGGGAGGCAGGATCCCAGGCCATGGCCGTGACTCACTCTCCCAGCCCTGCCGAAGAAATAGTTTTGGAGCAATGAAGCAACAGGGAAACTTAAATTAGAAAGCTGGTGAAACAAAATGAAAGAAAATCCTCCTCAGCTCTCCTTGCTTGGGTCCAGCAAGGAAAAAGGGGAAAGGGTGTGCAAAGCGTGAGAGGTGTCAGAGCACGGCGTGGGGCTGCACCGACACAGAGACGGGCTCTGGCCAAGCGAGCTTTTCTTCTACATGAGCGAAACACCCTTTTCAGCATTTCGCCACCTGCTCTTGTGGAGCGATGACCATGTCCACGCTGCCATTTGGCACAGAGCACGCGAGCCGATGCACTGTATGGACATGACAACATCCTCTATAGGGTCCTGCTAACCACGCTGGTGTTGGGCGGGTTTCCCTCGCTACCCTCTGCCGTAGAACATTAGAAGAAGTAAAACATGCCCCAAATATTTCCCCCACCACTACATGTAAGGCTGAATGGTTTTGAGTCCACATACAGGTGCAGGAAAGCATAAAGACTTAGACCACTACAGTCAATGGCGAATCTCCTAGCACTAAGAGGAGCTCAAAATACAACCACAGGTCAAGTGGCCCAAAAAACAGATGCTCCAGGTTTGCCTATCCCTTCACAGCCACTCCCCAAGCCCTCTCTCAATTTGGCAGATTAAATCCAGCTGTTTCTTACACACTGGCTACCTAGCTAGCTGCTGTGCTAGCCCGGCTGGCTGTCCTGCAGCAGCACAGACACAGGCGCACAGAAGCAGACAGGGTGGTGCTCAGCCGGCGGCTCTGCTTCCCTCCAGCTCACACTTCTCCATTCTTCAGCGCAGGGACCCTCCCAAGAAAGGGATGGCTGCCTCTGAGCATCACCACAGGCAGGCAGGGTCAGGAGGGTCCCTACCACACTTCTGCCCTCTGTGGCCAAGGGTTAACTCCACAGCTTGCTTAGACAGTTATATCACATCTGCGGAGGGGGAGAGGGGAACTTTATAAGTTTCCCAGGGAGAAATCCATATTTCTCTTACTGTACTTTGAGCACTGTAATGAATGACCCTGACAAAACTCAAGCATGCATTGAGCTGGCAAGAAGGGCTCAGAGGTACAGCAGCTCAGTGCGAAGCATAGCCCACAAATACTAATGGAAGAAACCTGACACTAGGACGAGTGCCCTGCCCATAAATCCCATTGCTGTGAAGCAAGCCGGAGGCATGGTGATGATGGTTCAGGCTGGCATTAGACTTGTAAGATAATTTCCTGCTTTGTGTTGGTTTAAGGCAGACCCTATTTTTCTGGTCCCTCAGGTTGATGTCTGCTTAGGCAGATTAAACATATCATGTGCTATTAATAAAGATTAGAAAAAAAAAATGAGAGTGCCAGTGACTTGGACTTACAATCATCACACTGACCCAAAAGACCACCCAGCCAGCCATGTCCACAGGCTCAATGAGGACAGAGCTGAGAGCGGTGCCCAAGGCTGCAGTCAGCACTGAGCATGATGCCACCCCACAGCAGCACAGCTGTGGTACGCACAATGCCAGGACACGTGCTGGTAAGCCCTAGGAGCTCTTCCAGCAGGACTTGGTCACATCAGCTCAACGCCAGTGAGGATGGTGCACAGAGTAAGCTCAGCCCTGGTTGGGGAAGTGCCGCATCTCCCCAGCTGCTCCAGCTCACAACATAAATCTGTAACGCCAGCATTTGCCAGTATAACTTCTAGTTTAACACTCCAAAGAAACCACAACAAGCTAATTGCACCTCTAAGCATCAGCAGCCAGAGGTTCCAGCACAGAACCTCTCCTATTAATTCTCCCAGCCAACTTTTAAGGTAAAAAGCTGTCATTGGGACTGCTGGGAAACAGAGACAAGTCACTTGGGTTGAATCTGCAAGCTGAGGAGAAACCAGGCTTAGCCATGGGAATGGGCCTGGACCAGCTCTGAGCTGATGGAGTAAGCAGACCCTTGCTTTTGGGGTTCACAGCCATTACAGGATACACATCCCAGAGCAGTTATAACCAAGGCAAACCTGACCCCTCTTCCTGTGCTTATGTCCCTGATCCAGGATGCCTCCTACAGGAAAATCCGTAATATCCTGTCCCACACACACACTTTGCCCAAAAACCTTCTTTCCCAAGTTTCAGCCCACGGCTGAGATTTGATAGCCAAGTTAATAACCCAGGGAGGTGTCAGTTCAGAGCAAGGAGGATGACAAAGTCAGGCTCACTTTTTCCCACAGCCCTCCATGCCTGGTAAGCGGGAACGGGAGGAGGATGCTGTGCCGTGGCCCTTGGGAAATCCTACTGCATGACTGGCCAGGCAGGCTGGATCAGCTCCCAGGCAGGCAGGGTGGAAATTGTCAAGGAAAGAAAAGGTCTGATTAGGCCTTTCTACCACTAATAATATCAAAATAGCATATTGCTTTCAATGGCAGTCAAGCAGAAAATGAAACGGTGCAAAAAGGAGAAGCCGCAGGTGAAGTGGACTGGAATAATATGGTGTCTGCAGAAACGACAGCCTTCAAGTGCCCTTAATACTCAAGTTTTTCTCTTGCACATCGGGAGGCCTGTGAGGTACAAGCTATCAACTCCCACTCGCCACCCCATGGGAATCCTCCCACGCTCCTTTGTAAAGCATTGCTGGTAAATTGGCAAGTGTCTCCTCCAAGCTACAGCAAGCCCCTGGGAAACATGAGCCGGATGGTCCTCTCGCCCACTCTGATGCGCTGGAGGAAGGACATCCTCACCTTCCACCTCCGAGAACCAGTAAAGTGCTCTTTCTTCAGTGCAAAGGGGAGCAAAAATGCTTTTAGCTGGCATTTAACCCCGATAATGAATTGTGGCTCAAGAGTCTGACCCATAGACTCCCAGCTCTTAAATCAAAACCTGCAGAGGACATCTCCTTGCTGCTACACAGAATGACAGCTTAGACTTAGCCAGACTTCAATGGCTTGGTTCTCCTGTGCTGGGTCCATCGCACCCCACCTACCCCACAGCCCGGACAAAGCCTGGGCTCTCTGGGGCAGGGAGGGTTTGGTAACATGCCTTTACACTGATTAACAAAGTACTGACCTTTTGTGACTCCCTGCTGCTATGGCAGCAAAAATAAATAAAAGCAGGAATACCAAAGAATTCATTGAAGCAACTTATTGGTACTCTCTAGAGTGTTCCTAAATTAACTTCTTTTTTTTCCCCCTGCAGATCCTGTGCAAATCCCAGAGCACACAATGCGAGGGAAGCAGCATGGATATGAGAGCACATACCTAGCAGACACCCTGCAGTGGGGGATATGGGCTCCGTAAATCTTCAGGATGATGTTCCCAACCCGCAGCTTCCTGAAAGCATTAGAGCTCTTATCATCTAAACACACAAGCGTGCTCTTAGACAGCAGAAGGCATGTTGCAACAGCATGCAAAGTGTGTACAATGTTTGTATAGACCTACATGCACTTATATATAACGCATATATCATAACAAGGGCAAACTGTATGCCTAGAGTCAAAGCTAGGAGCAAAGGATCAGTTTAGAGGTGGTGCGATGCACCTCAGCTCCAGAATTCAGAGCTGGACAGAGTCCAAAGGTACTTTTCCTTTTTGGTCTCTGTGCCGAGCGTCTCCTCCCCCATCACCCTTACCCCCAGGAAAGGCTGAATATAAATTGTCTGCTAATTCACAAGAATAACGGAACAAACTGGGCTGCAGCAGGGCTTAACACACTCCCGAGCTCAGCTGCCCTCCAGCCCAAAACTAGCACTAGCAGGGCTCAAGAAGGCGACTGGAAACACCCAGGTTGCGAGGCTCAAACCTGAGCCTGCTCAGAGCTCTACTGAACCTGCAGCCCAGCGACCGATGCAGGGGCCGGGATGGAGTGAGAAGGCTTGGTGCTTGAACAACGCAAATCTGCCAGCCTTTGCAGGACAGGGGTTACAAAGGGCTGAAGGCAGGGACACTGGTGGCTGTGGGTGAGCAGGATGATGGAGCTGGCAAACCCCTGAGCCCTCCCCTTCTCTGGGATGCTAAGACTGGGTGGCCTTAGCTGCTTTCAGTAGTCTGTGCAGACAACAGATGCCTTTTCCATAACAAAATGAATTATTTCCTTGCTCTCGAGGAGACACTTCTCTCCCACACATCCATCTAGTTAATGTACATTTACTGCTCCTCAAGGGGAGGGAAATACCAGAGACCCCCATCCCACCTCAGCTGCTTGGCATTTTGCTTCCTACGAGAAAACAGCCCCTTTGCTGCTGGAGGGCAGCCCAGCAGAGCACAGTTTCCTGGGAGGTGAAGGGCAGCAGTTGGGGCCAGGATTTGGGTCGAGCTGGCTGCTGGCAGCAGTTCAGCTGGCTGTGCCAAAGAGGAAAAAAAAAAAGGGGGGGCTGGGGAGTTAATGTCATTAAGTATCTGACAGCTGGAAAATGTGAGCAGCCATTGTTTGCAGCCCCCCTACAGCTCCTCCCACCAAACAAGTCTGCTGAAAGCAGCACTAATAAAGCGTAAAAGCCAAGACTGGAAATATTGACTCCCCTCTCTGCCCTGCTGCTCCCACCAAGGGAACAGGATGGCTCTGAGCCCACCCCACCCCGGCTCGCAGGCCCATGGCTTCCCCGTGCTCCCTGTCCCCTGCCCTCGTCCCCCCTTGCTGCTTTGAGGCAGCGGCTCTGGGATTCGTGCTGAGAGGCCTGGGGAGGCCACGGCAGGAGCTTTCTCATCTTTCACCCGCTCAGAGCAGCTGTGCTCCATCTCCGCACACAGCACTGATGTTGCTGCTGTCACCACGGAGGTGAGCAAACTGCTTCGAGTGCGGCTTCTGTCCCCACTGAGCTACTGTGAGGAGGGACAGACCAAGCCAGCTGCACCCCACATCACCAAAAACTCAGCTCCTGCCCCTTCTCCCAGCTCCACTGACGGGCGATGCTAGAGACCCCAGGAGCTGCAGGCCACCAGCTGAAACAAAACTGGTCCTCTGCAGCCTGAGGAATGACCCTTACACTGCTTCTTCAGTGTGCATGTTTAGCGTTGGCTGCATGAAAAGAGAAAGAAATCCACAGCTTAAGACACATGCATCATCTTCCACCAGCCAGCAGTGGTCACCAATTCTAGGGGTATCAACAGCTTATTTATCCCTTAACCTTCAGGCTGCCTTCCCTTCTAGTAGCTGAACCTGAGCCCATGCCACGTTCCCCACGTGCAGGCTGGCCGCTGACCTGCTCCCAGCAGCACCCTGAGCCTCCCCCAGCGTCAAACTGATCTGGTGCCAACCTGAGTGGGAGCGTGCTCTGGGGAGAAGATTTGATGCTAAATTTTAGCTTTTTATCCTTTAAAGCTTCTAGAGCGTTTTCATGAAAAAAATCTTCACTGTCTTATTCTGAAAGTACTAAACTCAGGCACTGAAACTACATCCCACATCACCTCCCAAAATGATGGCCAAGTAAACCAAAGATTCAGTTCCAGGAGGTACTTCCAAGCAACTCCAGCTGCATGGACAGGTATCGTGGGACTCCTTTTCCTAGGTCCACGTAGTGGGCTTCAGGTTTGTATCTGATCACAGGCAGGCACCGGGCTGCACTGTCACATCAGTCAAAGGACTAGAGGTAATTGCCACTGGTCCAGTTCAACCTACCCCACACTTCAACAAGAAATGAAGAATTGCCTTCATAGCAGCGTGAGAATTAAAATTGACCTGTGTTCATACCTAAATGCTCCCTTTCACATCTTGATTGCAGGTCCTCCTGTATCGTACATCAATAACAAACTTGCAACCTACCCACAATTTTTTCAATCCCCCCCCATGAAGGCAAGCAGCAGTTGGGAAGCAGCACTTCCAAGAGGTTTCCTTTTCTTGGTGGAAGCAAGCAGATTTGACTATTTTGTAATAACTAGCAGAAGAACAGACCCAAACCACATTGCCTGGGAAGGCATAACCACAGCTCCTTCCCTCACACACCCCTGAAAACTCCTGTGGAAATGTAGAGGACCTCGCCAGGTGTGCAACTTCTGCATTACCAAAAGACATATTCCCCAGCACATCCTAAAGGAGACGGCAGGTAAAAGGATGTTCAGTTTAGGCTGAACCCACTGGTAGGATGCAGAAAGTACCCTCATGTTTCAGAAAGTATCCTTAAAACACCTGATAGCATATCCACCTTCCAGGTTTCAAGCCAAACAGCAGTGTGAGTGATGATGTGATGGCCAGACAGACACCCACTCCTGGCTGGTCACAGAGGAGGAATTATTTTTGGCCATGGCAGATTTTCCTCTGTCCTGCAAATCTGCTAACTGCTGGGTTCTTGGAAAAGACCAGGGTGGGATTACGCCTCTTCCTTCTGCTCAGATGCAGGTGCAGACCCATTCTTGCATGCACCAAGGAACATGACTCTGCCATAACCCTCTAATTTGAAGGCTCAGACGTTGTTTAACTGGAATTGCAAAAAAATGGGGTGAGGAAATAATTGAGAAGAAACCTGGTCTTTTTCACCTCGTTGTGTCTCTGTGACCTGGCAGTGTCACAGAGGGGTTTGGGGAACATGTTTCATAAGCAATCAGCATCCTGGAGTGATAACACACACACACTGAGGTATCTCACTTGCTTACTCATGTGGGTCAAATCCTGTGAAACACTGAATGACACCAATATCCCTTGACCTTAAGAGCTCTTTGCTCAGCACCTCATCAGATGATACAACTGCAACAGATCTACAGCAATAGCACGACATGCACACACGCCCATGTACATGCAATAGCAATAACTAGACCCCAGAGACACCCATTTTCTCACCGCTTCCCCTGCCGAGTCCCACACACTTCCGAATGAACAGGAGGATTCTGATCAAGGCAATTCACATGGGTATAAGCCACATTTTCCCCGGCATCTTCCTCACTGGATACTCACTAACTCCAGAAAGAGCATCAGAGCACCTCACAGCAGCTTGTTTCAAAGCCTTTGTGCCTCCTTCCAGGCCAGCTGCCTTCCTCTCCCTTGCCTTTGTCCAACTGGGAAACACACATTTAATTACATTCATTTATGTTCAAACAGGCCTACTGAAAAGTAAGTGGATTAAAAGCTGGTCTGGAAAAAGAATTAAACCCTATTGCGGCACAGCGCAGCCAGCGTACTTGCGCTGCGATGTAGTGCAGGCAATGGGAATTCTCCCCTGCAAGAGGCATTGGGAATTTAAAGTTGCAGCACAGCCAGCCCCGCTACCTGCAATGCATTTAGCAGATGGCACAGACCCACAGCCTCATCCATCTACCTTTGATCTTATGTTCTAGTCCTTCCTTCCAAGTCTGAATAGCCATTTAGCCACTGGAGAGGCTCAGTGCATTTCTGCAGATGGATCTAAACTGCTCTCTGAACAAGAAGGGTAGTAGCTGCACATATTCATCTCCAGGCAGCAAAAGAATACACCCACTCATTCATACCCTCGCTCACTTCACCGTCATCCAAGACCACATATGGATATTCTGCTTGAACATGGCCTTTCCATCGCAGCAGACGGTTAATGCTATAAACGAGCTGGCTGGGAGCTGGCTACTGAGTTTGAACATCAACACCTTCCTGTTTGCACTTCCCACCAGCGAGCGTAGCCAGGCTAGCATTGCTCAGCCTCCAGCTTCCCAGGAGAGGACCCTGCCGCAGGCAGTGAAGAGACCAAGACTGTGTAAGCCTTTCCTACCTCTAGACCTCAAAGTCCAGTAGCACAAGGTAGTAAAATGCTACCAAAAAACCCCAAAACCAAACCAAACCAAACCAAACCAACCAACTAACAAATCCTATGAAATTAGAGCCAAAGAGTCAAAACAGTGAATTACCAGGCATGTCTACCCCATGGGTGCAGAGATGCCTGACTGTATGTAACACACACTAACCACAGACCTGGAAGCAGTGCGACTGCTCAGTCCAGACATCCAGGCAATGGAGCTGGGACAAAATAAGCACATTTCCAGGATGCTGTGCTGCAACAAGTTAAGTTCTGCCTGGAGCATTTCTCAGCTGAGGGCACAACAGTATGCAAACACAACCCTACGGTTTCCAGACCCATGCAGGTAACTCTGCGTGGTGCCGCACTGCTCCACGCTGACGTGCTGGCCCAGCTGCTGGCTGCCACAGGACACCCACCTTCCTCGTGCTCAAAGCAACCACGGGGATAGCTAGAAACAAACCTGCAGGACTTGTTACACCCAATGCCTTCCCTTCCAATCTATATCATACCAAGCTGCTGGCTCTCAGAGTTCGCTCTGTGTGGGGAAGAAAAGAAGGGACAGGAGAAAGAAAAATTTGTGACAGCTTTTGTAGCCCAGTGAAAAAGTTCAGCAGCATTTGCCAGACCATTAAGACCTGCACAAACCCACTTTGCTCCAGGCTTCCTCTGAGCTTTCCTCCTCCCAGCTTTGCTTGCCTCCCTTCCCTTTGCCTCCCTTCCCTAGCACAGCCGGAATGCAGAGCTGGCATACTCTTTCGTTTAATTAAGCAACAGCAATTAGGCAACACATTTTTAAGCGGTTCTCTCGCAGCCAAGCTTTCTCTTCCTTGGGAAAAGGCTGGCTTCAGCATTAAACCAGCAGCTGTGTTTAAAGTGCCAAATCACTGGGTCAGAAAGAAGGAACTTGATATGTAAACAGCCTTGTCACTAATTACCCCATGCCTTTGAGTGAATTGCAGTGGCTTCGCTCCATCACAGCCTCAACTTCCTCAGGGGCAGGGCGAGCGGGCAGGGATGCTGCAAGAAGCAGGAGTTTGTCTGATGGTTAAACCAGAGCCTGGGAGATGTAACAGGAACAGCCTTGTGGAATATTTAGCGTTGTACAAACCCAGCCACCAAAAACCAGTTACATGGAGTGGTGCCTTCCAGCATGCGCATGGAGGATTTACCCATCTGTTCCACAGGCTCTGGGATGATGTTTATCACAGCAGATTGCATAGCAGAGAGGCTTTCTTTCCCAAGTCATTTGGAGCTGAATTCAGAGACTGCTGCCCCCTCCTCAGAAACTCCTCAGGAGGGACCTAGGAAATTGGGGGGAAGGGGAGGACTCCGTCGCACTGGCAGGGAATTGCACCCAGCTTTCCTCCTCTCTCCAGCGGGAACCAGAGACTTCATGTGATCCACGTGATGCTGAAAACATGTTCCAAAATCCCTGAGAAAAATGCTGAGCGACTCTCTCACAGACAGCATTCAGCAGCTGCAAAGTAAGCAATGCCTGGAGGACGGCGTCTGAGGCGCCATGGCTCTGGCTGTGATGCCCTGGGAAGCAGCACGGGTCCCCAGGCAGCACCACTGCTCTGTGTCTCCTTTGCTGCCTCTCCATGCCTTTGGCTTTCACTGGGATGTAAGAGCAAGGCCATCCAATCTATGTGTTCGGGGAAGCCACAAGCAAAACTTAAAACAATTTCCTGTTTTTAAAAAAGAAAAAGTAATGGCTGTTCCTCCTCTGCTTCAATAAGGGCAAAGGTTGCCAAGGACACCTGGTAGATCTATCTATCATACATGCTCCACTTCTCTCTCAGCTGAATATTTACAAATTTCCAAAGTGCTGAACCTCTTCAAGCCATTCAGCTTCTGCTTTCATCTGCAATATCTATAGTGCTTCTGAGATTTTCCTGCAGATATCCTAGATTAACGAAGATCGGAAACCAGGCTTCATCCATAACCCTAAAGGTCAATCACATCATTTTTCTTCAACATGCCAAACAGGCAAGAGGAAAACAAACATATGGAGTCTCCCAAATGAAGATGAATGAAGAGCCCTGTCCTAAAGGAAAGCAAAAGCCCTAAACTAAGAAGGATAACTTAAAATAGTTATTCTTATCTGTCTAGATAGTGGCAACACATGCAAGGCCTCAGTGCTAGCAAGATACCCCAAGCTATGTGGGTTTTCCCTGTATTTCCAAGGGGTGGTAAAACATTCCTCGCTATTTTGGGAGAATGCCACCCTAAAAATTTTGTGTTCAAAATTAAATGCAGTTTTGCACACCTGAATGGAGTTTGGCAGCCCCAGGACAGCCCCAAGAGGCTTCTCCCCAGTCCAGCCCACAACACTGGTGTTATGCTGAGAGCACAGCTGCCATGGCAGGAATCCCCACCCCAGGGAATGGGGAGGGCTTTACAGCCTGAAATTACTAAAAACACCAAATAGCAAGTTCTAGATTAAAAGTCACTTCACTGGGTAGCCTTGGTTCCACCAACGTGGTCAACAGCATGCACTGCGTGTCCTCTGCTTCACAGGTTGGCCCATCTGGTATCCATCTGGTACCGCTCCTTGGGTTCGGTTCCCAAGGAGGCGATGGGCACTGGGAGCATGGAGGACCTGCCTTAGCTCTGAGATGATGGTGTGCAGACTGCCAGCTATCCAGGGATGGGTGGGACATGCCCCACTATGTGCATTTCAAGGATCCAGTACCAGCAAGGCGAAGGCAGAGCCACATCTCCAGCTATGAGACCAGCTAGTTGTGCCCTTGCCACTTGTGCAGCCCAACAGGCTGTCACACTTCAAAGGAGATGTCAAAAGATCAAGTGAAGAGAAAACTACAGTCACCAACAGTTCTACTCATGAGTTATGGGGCTGGAGGACAAAGCACATCAAAATGAATAATAGTGGTCTGAGGGGACTGCAACACAGCTGGAAAGTTGAGTTTTCTTGCTCCTGCCAAGGCAGGAAAAAATCTGGCATCCCTTGGTAGCTTCCAAAAGAGTCTCTTTTTCTAACCATTCCCATTTCCATCTACGTGTGACTAGCAGGGAGAAGTCGCTGTGTGTCACCTCTCATGGCCCATAACCAGCACCCACTTCATTGCTCCAGACCCTGCGCAGAGACTCAGATGCAATCCCCGTAAGCAGTTGTCCAGGCTCTTGGTGCAAGACACGAAAGCACGCTCCAGGTGAAAGTGGACTACGGATTTAAATTACATGTTTGCAAGCTATGTTTTCTCAGCAGTCGAAATAATCAAATATAAAGAAGCACCATGAAAGCTTCTCCAGGGACCTCCCTTTCTAGCCATCCTTCAACTCTCAAAGTAACATCCCTCATTCCTAATTCAGGTACTGCTTCATTGCCTTTAATAGCACTTTTCCCCAAATCTGCACTCTCTCTTCTGCCTAAAGCACTAATTTCCATTACCTCAAGAGGTATCAAATTCCAAACCTTTGCTGTAGCTTCAGGTTTTCACACTCTGGTTACAGACACCTCATTAGCCTCCCCCATCTGGTCCAGGCTACAAGGTGTTTGTTCTGCAACACGCCAGAATCGGTCAACGCAACTGTCTGACTGCATACAGGCTCCAAAATGTCTCATGTATAAAAAATAAAGAAGAAATTAAGCAGATGGCCTGTGGAGCACTGAGATTTGCAATTTTCTTCCTGGAAAACTTCTGGTAACCCCAGTTCCAAAAATAATACTAGGAATAGCTGTCCGTGTGGGAAGGAAGCATTTTCTAAAAACCTTTGATCTCTCTGTTCCAGAGGGGGGAACTGACACGTTAATTAGAACATACTGCTGAATGGGGTTGCTATCTCACACCATAGGGCAAAACCAAAGTGGGTATTTAAACACTGGTGGCCAGCTCCTGATAGAAATTTACTGTGTTGTTTTTTTTTTTCCCCGGGATCTTTTTTCAATTAACAAAGCAGGAACTTATCGGTGCAACTCTTCCATAAGCCCTACTATCATCTCTCCCCTAAATCACTGCTCATCTCCTACTAAAAATTCTTTCCAACAGTTCTCACCGAGAATTTTATGCAGGTTTGTATCTGCCATTTTTTAATAGGTATGTATTACGAGACTTTCCAAATATAATGAATTTATGTACGGCTACAAGCCTCATTTTACAAGCAAGGCACTGAGACACTGTGGAGCACAGGTGTGCGCTTGGTGAGAACTTTGGTGGTTTACATGCAAGGGATAAATCCAGGTAGTTGAAACTCCAGCATGACCCTGGAGTGTCCCAAAACTCCCCAGGCTAAATGTCACACCCACAAGTGCCCTCTTCCCACCTAGGTTTCATTGCAAGCCAGAATTTACAGGAAAATCACCGTCCAGACTGGACCTCCTGCATACACCCTCCTCTCCAGGACTTGTCACCACTCTCAGAGGACATCTATGGAGGACACCCATTCCTGACCATCTCTTCCCCAAATCTTTACCTAATGAGTGTGAGGGGCCCTTGTCATCTAATCCCTCTTCGTGAGGAGGCTTCCTCATTTTGGAAACAGCATCTTCAAGTTGTCACTGGCCCCTTCTCCCCATACTCCAGCATCAGCAGAGCCAAGTCCCCGGACACATGAGTACGTTGCAGAGCTCACGTCCTCTTATGGAGTTGCCTCTGTCTGTAGAGGCCACAAGCTGACGGCACTTGTTTGGATTCCTTTCTTGGATCAAAACTTGCTTGAAATACTGCATTTTCTCCACTTCTTCCACTTTCCTTCTGTAACATGAGGCAATACTTTTTCCCCTATAAAAACTGAAATTGGGAGCATACAACCTTAATTTCAAGGTATTTATAAGTTTTGGCTCACGCAGTCTCAGCATCACCCTGCCAAGCATTACTTGCTGCTTGGAAGGCTGACAAAATGCGGTCAGCCATAAACAAATGAACATTAACTCCACTACGGGACAGGACGGGATGGGACCGGAAAGGAAAGGAAAAAGGACAGGACAGTTAAAATTCTATACTTTTTAACTAGAACTCTTTAACTCTGGTAAAACCAAATGCAAACAGAATAAAAAGGGTATGTGTAAAGCTGTTTGAAATCAATACTACGAGGTGGTAGATGTATTAGGAGCAAATGGTATCAGACACCTATCGCTCTTGCTCTTTTGCAATGGCAAAGAATGATGACCCTGCTGCAGAGTCACAGCACACTTACAGACTGCTCTGCTATAGTCTATCAGCAGTTTACGGTTAAGTATGAAGCCAGGATGATGGGAAGACAGGCTATCAGCTCTTTGGAGTCCAAGATAACAGAGTGAGGGGGGAAAGGTGGAAAACACATCTCCAGTTTTCTAAAGAGAGCTCATCTAAGAGCTGTAGCCTGAAGGAGCACATATTCTGTGTGGCTTTATCCATAGACATGACTGTAATAGAGATGCATGGGTTGAGCTGCTTAGTGATGCTTACCTCTGAGGAGCAGTTTAGGAAAGCTGAAAGTCAGCTACCCAATTTGGATAGTTGGAATCTGGCATAGCAATCTGACCTATATTAAGTTTCCATCCACTTGAGTACTACTTGGAGGAGATTCTTAACCACTGTTCTTGTATCCTGTGCTTCCAGTTTGTAAAACAAATTAATTGACAAATAATCTGAGTTACCTCAGAGGAGGAGAATGATGAGAGACTTCCTCTGTCTGGATCTGGTAATTCATTACCCAGTGGAGGGGAATTTGCTTGTAAGGGTGACCACAGGCAACTCAGTAAAGCACTGAGGAACTCATTGTCTTCAACGCTAGTTGCAGCTTCATGGTGCTGCGTAGCTGGCTCAGACCCTGTGCTATGACCTTATCCTGTTAACCATCTCCCCAAATGGCATCTGCTTCCAGAGCGATACCCGGCAGCTCTGCCCCTGCTCTCTAGATCCCTCCTTATGAATTCAGCAGTGTTTTCCAATTTGATTGACAGGCATCTAGCATCTCCCATATCTGCTGGCATAGCGGAGCACACACGGCCATTGCACTGCACACCATTAAGCAAGGGCTTAGTACCATGAACTTTCTTGCCCTGGGAATCGGAGAATCCCACTGCAACACTGAACAACAGGAAGTATTAAATCAGCATCTTCTCTGGAAAAATACCGCAGGAAACCACCCACGGGACTCTTCGGCTCTTGCTCTTTTGGCCCTGAATGCAACTTCCTCAGCAAATTAACCATCTCTAAGAGGAAATGCTGCCTTTGTCCATCCTATCGCCTACGAAACATCTGCTCATCTGAACATGCTGTCAGCGTTCCTGAGTATGTGTCATGCCCCCTTGGTCTGTATCTGTGACAGGTCTGTCAGTAGGAAGAGCCCCTTCTACAAGCTCCAGGAAAAAATATCTCTTCAGCCCAACATATTTTTAACCCAGCCTTGGGCTTACAAACACAGAGGATACACCTACACTGCAAATAATCTGATTTCTGCAGAAACGTAAGTGCTAGAATAACGTGAAGGATGTGGGCTGCTCTTGCAAACAGCATATCTCACAACAGCATCAGTCTTAACAGTCCCATGGCAGGACATGAGCAGCAAGAAATGCAGAGTCTATGCTTTGGGAAAAGTGAACACAAGCTAAACAGAGTCAAGCAGAGTGAGGGAAAAGAAAAAAAAGAAAGAGAAAACAGCTCTGTAAGGTCTGACCCAGGAGGGGAGGGCTGAAAGCAGGGGTTTTCTCAAGATAGAACAGAAAAAACAGAGGGGAGCTGAAAACAGCCTTCAAATGTACAAAAGGCTCATACATAAAAACAAAGGTGATGAACAGTCCTCTGTATTTATTAAGGTCTACATTTATTAAAGTCTATCCACTGGCTTCATTTGTAGCGTGCAAAAACATTTATCTAGCTATCAGGGGAAAAAAATCCCAACTCCAAGGACAGGCAATCTCGGGGACATTTTCCTTTGGGAATTTGGGATTCTCCTTCTCAGGAGGATTTTAAAAAACACATAATCACAGCAGGTAGTTGGACTAGTTAAGTTTTTTAAGTGCCTCCCAACCCAACGTTCGCACAAATCTATGACTTTGCAGAATTAATTTCAATTTCTAAAAGATCTTGAGCACTTTTGATTTGCCCTAGTTCTTAATGAATCACTGCAATTGCTAACTGCCCTTAATATTAGAAATAAGCATCCTATTTGTGCTCTGATCTTGCCCAGTTTCAGCTCCCAGCAGACGCCGTTGCGGGTTTGTCAGGTGGACCGCAGAGCCTTCTCCTGGCATTTTGATTTTCCCACACTGCCCTGTGACCCCTCTGCCCCACCAGCCTCCCCATCCTGCTGCCTTCCCCCACACAAATACACATGCTCATTCATTAATACGGCACAGAAATCTATATGGCAATCATCTACAAGAAAGGACAATTTAAATAGCGTCACCTACACAGTGACACCACCCCCTTTTTTTTAATTGTTTTTTCAAGCACTTTTCGACTTCTGAAGGAGTTGACTGAGTCACCAATAAATAAATAAATACATTACAATGAGGGGCAGCAAGAGGAAGAAGGAGGTGACAATTTCAGACCAAAGGCAAGGTGGTAAATCTTCACGCAGAGCATCATTACACTTTGAAGGAGCGGTGGATGCAAAACCTTTATAAAAGTTCAAAAGCAACCAGACAAATTCATAGAGAAAAAATCCAGTGGAGGCTCTCACAGGCACAGACACCAACCTCAGATCTAGGCTGCCTCACAGCCACCAGTTCTGGAGGCTAGGGAGCACTTGAGGCAAGTGTCACAACATTTTCGCTGTTCTTGTGTCCTTCCCTGAGTGCCCAGTGCTGGCCACTCTCGGGGACCTTTATTCTAACTGGATACAGCTGCTCTTGTCTCAGTTGCCTAAAAACAAAAAACAAAACCAAACCTCCCCCTCCCACCATGCCGTTAATCATCTGTTTTCTAGTGCACACAATGTTACTAAGAGTAACAACAGCAATAACAAAAAGCTTGGGACAAATAGGTTTTCCCACTAGAAAATCCAAAAGTGGTTTCCACACTGCATGTCCATAGTCTGCTATTGCAAGAAGCTTCAAAGGAGCAGAATTGCAGAGAAGAGTTTATGACACATCTGGTGTGGGGCTCGAGTTTATCTGGAAGGGAACTTAATTGAAACAGAAAAATCCTAATTAAGATTGGAATCCCTAACAACCTTCCCAGCACCCAAACAGGAAATTCCAGGTGGGAAACTGCTTCTCTTCCAACTTTGCCTCCTCCTGAAACCAGAAGTGAAAGGGGCCTTGTGTTGGCCACGCAGCATGTCACCTCTGATTTCGTGCTGCTCCTTGGCACCCTATTGAACACAACAGTATAGACCGAGGAAAGACGTAGATGAAAATAAGTCACTTGACTTATCAACAACATAGACAGTGAGATCGAGTGCATCCTCAGCAAGTTTGCAGATGACACCAAGCTGAGTGGTGCAGTTGACACGCCTGAGGGACGGGATGTCATCCAAAGGGACCTGGACAGGCTGGAGAGGTGGGCCTGTGCAAACCTCATGAGGTTCAACAAGGCCAAGTGCAAGGTCCTGCACTTGGGTCGGGGCAACCCCCCCATATCAATACAGGCTGGGAGATGAGGGGATTGAGAGCAGCCCTGCGGAGAAGGACTTGGGGGTACTGGTGGATGAAAAGCTGGACATGAGCCAGCAGTGTGCACTTGCAGCCCAGAAGGCCAACCGTATCCTGGGCTGCATCAAAAGAAGCGTGGCCAGCAGGTCGAGGGAGGTGATTCTGCCCCTCTACTTGGCTCTGGTGAGACCCCACCTGGAGCACCGCGTCCAGCTCTGGAGCCCTCAACACAAGAAGGACATGGAGCTGTTGGAGCGGGTCCAGAAGAGGGCCACAAAAATGATCCGAGGGCTGGAGCACCTCTCCTACGAGGACAGGCTGAGAGAGTTGGGGCTGTTCAGCCTGGAGAAGAGAAGGCTGCGGGGAGACCTTATTGCGGCCTTTCAGTGCTTAAAGGGGGCCTATAGGAAAGATGGGGACAGTCTTTTTAGCAAGGCCTGTTGTGACAGGACAAGGAGCAATGGTTTTAAACTAAAGGAGGGGAGATTTAGACTGGATATAAGGAAGAAATTTTTTACAGTGAGGGTGGTGAAGCACTGGAACGGGTTGCCCAGAGAGGCAGTGGAGGCCCCATCCCTAGAAACCTTTAAGGTCAGGTTGGACGGGGCTCTGAGCAACCTGATGTAGTTGAAGATGTCCCTGCTCATTGCAGGGGGGTTGGACTAGATGACCTCTAAAGTTCCCTTCCAACCCAAAGCGTTCTATGATTCTATGATTCTATGACGGATGTCATGGGTATCTCTGAAAACACAGGATCAGAAAATCAATCTGTAGTGCAAGATCGGTGCATCAGGCACAGGCAGGCAGCCACTCGTGCACCACTGCCTCCATCAACCTTCTCCTCGGCTGGTACCTCAAGCTTAAGCCTAATTCACTGCTCTCCCCCAGAGCACCCACAGAGCCTCTGATTGTTTCTTCATGCTGGGACATTTCAGCTAAAGCATCTATTGCGTGAGAAGCATCCACAAGTTGCTTGATGAAATTCAGATTAGCACTTCACACCTTTTAGGATATAAATAACCAAAGGAAACTGGGATTCATCCCAAAACACACTAGACAATTCACATTAATGAGGGGATGATATACCTGTCTCATTCCCAATCCTTCACCTCGTCTTCTCCAGCAAGATAAATGGCAAAGAAAACAAACCACCACCCTCTACATTTTTCTTCTGCAAGGATCCAGTTTCCGTGAGACTAGTCTGCCTTGGCTGTGAGCTGGAAAATAAAGCAGAGCTCTGCTCTTTCTCAAGGGCCAAGAGGAAGAGGCTGTGTACAACCAAGAATGAAAAAGCCCATGACTCTCTACATTTTCCAGGCTTCACTCCAGGCTGGTTGCTTATAACTGGAGTTGTGAAAGAAGTATATCAGCTCTCTTCCTGGAAAAAATCTGGTTTGGACAAATGTCACAATATAGGCATCTTCTAGCATCTTCCCCATCTGTCCTTCTAAATCAGCACCACAGTAACTTCCCAGCCCAGCAAGGTTTCCCAGCTCCAGGTGCCACATCAGCCAGCATCACAGCCCAAAACATCACAGCCAGAAAGAGTCCTGACTCCCCAAGGCTGAAGCAAGAAGGCGATCAGCTCTCCAAGAGGCCAACACCAGCGTTTGCCTCTGGAGCTTCAGTGTGAGGTTCACAGCAGCTGTCGGTGCTCAGGGCTTCCGAAAACTTACTTAGTTGCTCTCCTACAGGATGAGATGCCAAACTGCAGGCTGCTGGTTTCAAAATGATGTGACCAAATCGTTCTCAGTGAGGGTTTGGTCCATTCTGCGACTTTCCAGATAAGGCCACTTTGGTATTTCTACTCTGACCTATTCAGTGTGGCTTCTGCTGACACAGCGCCAGTACAGCAACCCCCACATCCCAGTGAGGGGCTACGAGTTGGAAGCAGTTCCTGGATTCCATACGTCGCAGGGCTTCAGGTGATGAGCTCCTGAAGCCATAGGATCAACCACGCTTCCTGCATGGAAAAAACATAAAAATCCAGGTCTTTCCTCTGCTCTTTCCCTGAAGGATGAATCAAGTCCCTTAAATTCTATTTTTGGCTGAAACCACAATGACCAACTGGGAGGTCTGCAAGGGTGGAAAAACCTGGAAAGTCTGAGACACAACCTACATCATCTCTGGGCTTCATCTGCTTGACTCAGCAAGCTGTAAGGGGGTAAGACCATCATCTGTGGTAACCGAGAGCCTCCTCCTCCCCTTGCAAAAATGTGCAGTTGTGGCACAGCCAGATTCTTAGCAAGCAGTGTATTCAGAGGTGAAAGGGAGGTGAAATAAAAATACTTTCCTTATCTAGCGATTACAGCACGACTTTCTCAGTAGGGAGTGTGAATCACAGAATCATTTGGTTGGAAAAGACCTTTAAGATCATCGAGTCCAACCGTACCTGTCCACTTCTAAACCATGTCCCTAAGCACCTCGTCTACCCGTCCTTTAAATATCTCCAGGGATGATGACTCGACCACCTCCCTGGGCAGCCTGTTCCAATACTTGACAACCCTCTCCGTGAAGAAGTTTTTCCTAATATCTAATCTAAACCTCCCCTGGCGCAACTTGAGGCCATTGCCTCTCGTCCTAAAATGTCTGAAACATCAGCTGTCCCGGGGAAGCAGCTCTAGCACTGCAGCTTTTATGGTAAAATGGTTTCATTGCCCTGTCTACTGCATAACACCCTTGAGACAGCCAGAGAGGGACCCGGTGGCAACATCAGCATCCACTGAAAGACGTGACAAACCTCTGTCTTGGGAATATTAAGGGAAGACCAAGAGTTGTTTCCCCCTTACACCCCACTTGTGGATTTGGTTAGGTCTAACCAGAAGCACAGGGTGGAAACAAGTGGCTGTGCTGATGAACCAGACAGCATCTGGCGTGGGAAGGAGATACAGAAGAAACGCAACATGAATTGCAGGAGGCAATTCACACCTGCTGCCCCACAACAAGTTTAGATCAAACATTCACAGCTTGCTAATGAAGAGATAATTCTTGTCCACCTGCCAACACACACAGTTCAGCCCAATCCCCACGGTGCGGTGAAGCCTTCTTCCTTCTGCAGTTATCTGCAATGAAAACGCGTAGAGCAAAACCTCCCACCTGCACATGAGTTTGAACAGCTGCACCTACATGACTGAAATGGATTTAAAAATGAAGAAAGAGGGATGGACTTCAGGTCACTGGAGAGACCCATGCTGTCCGGAGCAGGGCACAGAGCAGCCCTGCCGGTCTATTTGCCGTTGCTACCCTTCTGTCATACATCGCTTTTTTTTTTCCCTTTTTCTATGGAAGGCAATTTACTGGGGCCTTTTAGTCTTCTAAACTGAATAATTCTAACAAGTCGTGGTGTGATCTGCGGCAAAGCACGTGATCAAACTTCTAGCCTCTTCATATCTTTTCATTTTATTGGGGTGGTGGGTGTCGGATGCCCAGCAGATTCTGCCCACAGTCACAAACAGAGAACAGGGAAATCTCGTTCCTCCTTTTACCTTGCTGAGCTTGTACACTCTCAGTAATTTATCTACCACATCAGTGCAAGCACTGCAGGCTCTTTGAGATGAAAGTCCATCAACTCCAGAAGTTTGTACGCCTGTTACTGGCTCTGAGCATCCCATCCGCTAGCACGGAGCAGAACTGCACGTTGGCTCTGTGCAGATTACACACGAAAAAATCATTAGCTGGAGAAAAAAAAAAGCCATCACCACCGTGAAAGAGGAAAGCTGTTAGATGAGCTTTGTGTGCTTATTTGCTCAGCTAAGGTAAGCTTCTTGCCTTGGACCCCCCCACAGCATAGACAGAAGTAACAGCTTTTCTTTCTCAGGACCGAGAAGTCTTCTCATCTTTTTTTCATACTACAACAACTTTGTGTCGGATATGAGCAAATAGCATCAATCATTTCTGCCTGATTGCTACCTTGCTGCTTAAGCAACAAATAATGTGATTTAATGAAGCTCTGAGGCAGGAAACAGAGGCTTTACTAAACATAAAACACCAGCTAAGCACTATGAACTTTTCTTAAATTCTGTAAAAATGAAGAGCAGCTGCCTGGCACTGATTCCCCCAGCAGCAGTAACTGCAGCATTCGGAGAACCTCTGGATGCTTCTGAAAATAGGCATGATCTTGTGCCAAAGAAAATAATCCCTTAATTNAAAAAAAAAAAAAAAAAAAAAAAAAAGAGAGAGAAAATGAGAGTGTCTGGGGAGACACTTATAATGCATTGCCTGGTGTCTAAAAAGATCTTTTCCTTTGCCTCTCTCCAAGCGTTGGCAAGTAGAACTTGACCGGATTTAGACTGAGAGTTCAGGGGGTTCAAATCAAAAACCTTTTCACTTGATGTTCAGTTTGCCATTGATTTCAGTTCTTTGGGGTCAGGCCACTCAAAAAAAAAGGGGGAGGGGAGGCAAAAATTAAAATCTTTCCTAATACTAAAGAGTCCTAGCAGTATCCCACAGCAAGAAAAAGTCCTCAGCACCTCCATGTATTGGCTGCCGGCAGAAGTTTGCCTAAAAGTTTTAGGAGGAGATTTTAGGCTCTCTACATAGCAGTGGCATCCACTGTCACTGTCTCCTGGTGCGAAACCATCGAGGACAAAAAGCTGGGCAAAAAAAATACATTTTTTTGTTCCTGGGTAACTCTTCTGGTCTATGTTACCAGTAGCAGGAGGAGTCAGGTTGGAAGCAACCTTGATGGGGCTCAGTGGTGAACATGGGAAGGGGACGCTCATGCCGAGGAGGACATGTGCCATTCTGAGGAGGGCTGAAGTCCCTCTGCCAGGAAACCTGCACCCAGGAGATGGAGTGATAGAGAAATCTTGTGACCGCCCACGCCATGATGCCCTGCTAACCCAGTGGTGAGTCACTGAAGCAACACATGAGCCTCTGGAACAACTTCTAGCGAGAAAGTGAGGAAAGCTCCCACTAGAGCACAACACGAAGCTCTGGAGTTATTTAAAGCATGGAAAATACCAAGAATGGCCCATGAAACGGCAGCTGTTTGGGACTGGTCTTTTATAAGCTACTCTAAAGAAAGCACTGAATATTCTACTTATGTTGAAAATTATACAGGTCATCTTCCATATTTAGTGCAGAGTTGCACAGAGGTAGCCAGGAGACAAGACGCATTCATACTCCATCTTTAGCACGACTGCCACCCAGATCCATATGTGATGTTGGCCGCCTACCCTGTATTTAAACTACAATAAGCTGTGCTCTGCATTCAAGGAAAAAGGGAAAAAAAAAAAAAAAGAAAAAGAATCCAGACCTTTGTGGAGAAGGTTTCAGTGAAAAGGCTGGCTGCTTTTCTGTGGTCACTGAGGTAATGAAACTTCAACAGGGGCTTACACAATGTCAGAGTGGAAGAAATTCTAAGCATCTACTAGAAAGGTTTTAAGTTACTCAAAAGCCTTACTGATAGAATTTCAGAGCCAGCTACTCTATTTGGACACTAATGTGCAAGCAAACACGTCTTTCAAAACCACATGCGGCCAGGCTATTCATACTCCCAGTCTTGTTCCCTACCATTCATAAGTAGGAGTGTGAAGCAGCAGGGCAAATCAAATAAATGACTTCATTCCTCTGGGGATATGAGCAAATGCGAACAAAGAAGCAAACATTTAGAAATTCAGGATGCCATATTTTTGCCAAGTTTTCTTCCAGTGGGGAACTCTGAAGGATTCAAGGAATGCAACTGCTATCTTCTTTCTTTCTTAAAGCTCTGCGCCCATGAGTGGACGCGAGTGTGTATGCACAAGCAAGCTCTGAGATCTCCAAAATCCACAAGACGCCCTGCACAGCTCTGCAGAAGACATCACAGAGCAGTTTAATATACTAACACTTGTGGAATTGGATACAAAGACGTATGTCTCAGGTAAAGCAGAGTTTGGGGTACTGCATCACATGCCAGGTAAGTGTATGCTTTTTGCTAAAGCGCAGGCCAAAAGCTCCTGGAAATCCTCACTTTGTAGTAGAAGGGGTGTTTATGAACAGGCCAAGATGCTCCCAATTGCTAACCTGGGAGCCATCAAAAGACCAATCAGTTCTGTTGCGAATTTTCTTCTGTAACAATACACGTCACTGTAGTTCAGCAAAGAAATGTGTCTATGCTTGCTGCTGAAGATCAGTGCCCTACAAAAGAAAGGTTGTATTATAAATATGAAATCTTCTAGCAGAATCTAGACAAAAACAAAATTATCAAATTTTGGACATGCTTCAGTGATGGGAAAAACTGACGTGCAGTACCTGAGAGCAACCCTGGTTAAACCTCTCTGGCTACCTGGAGGACGTGTCCCTCCTGGGGGAAGGACCAAATCCCCCATGTGACAGCACTGGCTTTGCCAGACACCTGGCACACAGGCTTTATGGGGGCGAAGCAAAGCTACACAGCCTTCCAAACCATGATGCAGACAAGATACCTGACAAGTTAAAAGACAAGAACAACAGCCGTTTGCTTTGTGCAGGGTCGAGACCCTCTGAGATATTACCAGCAGCTCCCTCTTTCCCAGCTGCAGCGGAGCCTGCCTGGCTGCTTCAGCCCCAGCACGAACTCTTGCTCCAGTTTTCTGCACAAAGAAGTTCAAATCCAACCTTTTTGCAAGCTCCTCCTTTCAAAACAAACCAAACCCATCACTACTCATCCTCCTCAAAACTTGCTACAGGTGAGTGCCCCACAACACAACAGCATCCCCATGACCTCCTCTGGTCTGGCACAGGAGTCTGCCAAGCACATTTGACGCTGTGACTTGTTTCCCCTGATTCCTCTGCCGTTTCTGTTCCCTGCCCCACTTTTCTCACTTACATTTCTCTTTTCACTCTCCCATGGGAGGAAGACAAACTGAAACATGCTCCACAGCTGAAATTACAGTTCACTTCATGGATTTGAAATTAAGCAGAATATCGACTTTCCAAAAAACTCTCCATGGATGTTGAAATAATTATTTTTCCAGCAGTGATTTTTTTTTCTTTTAAAGCAAAGCAACATGAAAAATAGATAAAGTCTTGCTGCAAAGGCAGAGTCACTCTCAGCAACTCTCCTCAAGCAGCAGAGCTGCAGACAGGACAAGCTGTCAGCCCTGCTCAGCCCCATGTCTGGTTGGGCTATGAAGATGGGTCTGACTCTCCTTGCGCTAGCTCGTGCTGATTGTAGGGGTTTTGCTAATGAGGTTCAGCAGAAATACAGAGGTGTGCAGAGCAGATTCCCAGGGGAATTTGTGGTGTGAAGATAGGATGGGATTTATGGCATGGTGTGGTGATGTGACAGACGGATGGGATTGGGTTCAGGACACTGAAGACCTCCACTTCACCTTTCATCCTCGTCCAGATGTGTCCTGCTCTGTGAAATTAAAGCTGTTGCCCCTGGACAAGGCAGCTGGCTTTCCAGACTCAGTCCAGGTCCCAACCAGAAAGTGTTTGTAACTCAGGAACCACTCCAAAAAAAACCCTTGGGTCACATTTCCTACAGTGATCCTATCAGGCTTTAAAGGCCCAAAACAAGGAGGACCATTATTCTGCAGCCTGGTAATAATTTAGGGCTCCCACTCATCTGAGATGCTCAATTTCCCCCACATCCCAGGGATGTCATCAGGTTTTGAGGGCCCCTTAAACAGCAGCAGCAGCAGCTCAGGGAAAAACATCTGGAATAAAATATACTGAAGGTCCCGAAGTCAAAAAGATCTCTGCAAAGGTAATAAGGAATACCTAACCACAAATGGAGTCCTGTGCCGCTGAAACACAGACGCTGTACTGTTCCCTGCGAAGGAGCTTTAACAAACGGTCATGTGTGAAGCTGACCTGTCCTGAACACGCATGGCTGTCACGTATGTCTCCTCTTTCATAGGTAGGACAGTTGTGACTGTCCACGCTGCTGTATGACTGGTTTCCACTGAGAGGACAGTTAGCTCATGCTCTGCTAATAAGCCAGGCAGCGCTACTGACTCTGAGCAAACTGCTTCCATAATTGCGCTTTTCTCTTGCAGTACAGGGCATCTTTAATTAATCTGCTACTCTTTATGCATGCTATTCCTGTTGGAGCTCACTCGCAGGGCACAGACGTCATGCAGTGCATCTGACGCTCTCCGAACATGTGACGTCAGTTATGTCGTACAATGCTGAGCGCCTGGTGTATAATTACTGCACATCAAACTCATTCCACAGGTGGGCAAATCAGGGCATGGAGTGCTGGGCTGGACCAAACCCAGCCATTTCTGTCCTGCCTCACGAACTGCTGCTGATGGCCACAGCAGCACTTGTCTGGGTCACACACTCCCAAATAAAACACAGTTGGCACCATCAGGCAGTTGCTACGTGTAAGCGTGAGGTCTGCCAGATCGCACCTGAGCACTGTAAGGAATGAAAACCCAAAACGCTGGATTCAAAATACACGGTTCAATGCACAATGCAGTTGTCGTGCTTTAGTAAGTCATCAGGCATGAACCCGAGCCGTTAGAACTGATGTAAGTCAGTCCACGGCGAGTATAGGTACCAGTAGATTTAACTCTTTTTCTTTCTTCTAACTCTTTCTTTCTAACTTTCTTTCTAACTCTTTTTCTTTCTGCACAAGCTCAGTCACACTCCCTTCCATTTATACTAACAACCTCCAGCTCAGTGCTTTCAGATTAAAGGACAGATACCATTACATGGTATGTCTGTCATTACACAGTATAAAACTACAAGTTTTATTGCTAATATCACCAGATTTCAAATCCAGACACCTGTGAGAACACTCTGCTAAATCCATCACCAACTTACAGTGCAGTCTGGCAGTCAGAGCAGTTGTCCTCAAGATGGACCATGAACAAAGTGTGCAACTCGGGAGGCTCCGAACCCTGCTATTTCCAGCAGCACTGGTACATACCTCTGCCTGAAATTCCCTAGCGCTGACGTCCTTCTGTTGTCACCGGTCACTGGCGGGACAAAGTCTCTGCTTGCACTGAGCAGCACTGTGGCTCTGAAACAAGAGATAGCTGAGCACTGCTTCTCGACTCCTAATGCTAAGTAAAAGCAGATCTAGTTCTCCATGCTCAGGACTGCTAAAGCACTAACTGTGTATAAGAGCAGAAGGCAAAGCTTGCTGGCACATAAAAGGAAGAGTATAGCACAGCCTAAATCTACTGTAGTTTTGCAACAGGAGAATCTACAAGGATAACCTCCAAAAAGGCCTGATAGTCCTTCTGGCACATAGGAAACACCATGAAAAGAGAAGCAGCTGCTCCCTTCTTTGTCTTTCTCCAAACTCTACCTTTCCTAACCTAGGCCCCAAGAGCAAAATTAAATATGGTTGAGAGCTCAGCTGTCAGGGCTTAGCTCTCCTCCCTCAATAGTAGAGGATAACCTCCAAACTTGGCATTAAGTAGCTTAAATAAGATGGACAGGGAAGTGGTTCATGTAATGCACTATTGACCCAGCTGTACCATGGCACCTAGAAGCACTGATAGCTACACCAGCATCCTGCTTCACTTGGCACAGTAATCCTGATCACTTCCCAAAGACGCTTCTTTCTTACCCCAGTGAAATAATCCCTTACTCACAGGGCCAAGCATTGCTGGCTCTTACACCTGAGCAGTCCCTCCCGTCTCAGGTGTGCAGCACAGGCAAACACCAGCAGGGTTCTCCTGTTCATCGCCCCAGCTCCATGCATATCTGCACACATGAGAAGAGCCTATGATGCACACCTAGAGCATGCAAGAGCACAACTGTCAATCCTACTTAGCAGGACTTTGCTATTCAGCACAGGCTGGCTGCAATACCAAAGCAACCCCAAAGAGCAGCACAGAAGATCCCGAAGGACCTGAGGCCCCTTCTGAGCACGGCTCCACCGCCTGACTCTGCTGGCAGTTCCACTTGGGAGCTGAACTGTAACATCCACTACGTAAAATAACAGCAAAGGAACAGGAATGTAAACAATAAGCCTGAGGCATGCAAACCTTTCCTATCTAATACTTCTCCAAAGCATCATGAAGGACAGTATAGTTTCTACACTGTGTTTTCCAAGATAACTGAGCGCACTGATTACTGGCAGGGCAGTGACAGCTTTAAGTGCTGTAACTTTCAAAGAAAAAGTCCAGGCGAATGGTTATTCAGGTCTCTCTACCTGGTTTGGTTTGATTCAAAAAACATTAGAGGCTAAAAATGGTTTACTTAGGAGTCTGTAATCTAGCTAGATGTCACAGCAAGGATCCAAAAACAGATTTGGAAAACAGAAGTATGCTGATTAAAATAACAGTGATTTGGAGTTAAAAACACTGCTGCAGGAAGCCTTGTGCTACAGCACAAAAGTCATTTTCCAGGGACTGTTTTGTTGAACATCTAAAACCCAAACAGTAATCAGGCTGGAATGAGTCCCTCAAGATGGGGAAATCTCTTTTGTTAAGCTCAGTCCTGAGCTTGGGAACATTCAAAGAATCATAGAACGACAGAATAGTTCAACTCCCAGAGCTTCAGCTGTCCCACTGGAGAGGCCAGCTGCTGAAACTGAAACCCTCCTGCACATCCCAGGCAGCCGGGGAGCTACCAGCCTTGTCCGCCGCAAACCACTGCCTTGCAAAGCTGCCTCTCCCAGGCACCTCCTCTCACGCTGCTCACTGCAGCCTTCCCATCATCCAGGCTTGAACTGCCCACTCAGGCACTGGGGAACAACTGGGCACTGATGTTGCATATTGTGCCTTAGTTACACCCAAGTCGTTGAGGCTACTGGAATGAGACCCTAACCCAGCATTAAAGCACTGAGTATGTATGGGATCTGCCCCTTTATACAGTGGTGAGTCAGGTCTAGGGATGCTCAGGTCACAGCAAGAAAGATTCAGACAGTTTGGGTGGCGGAGAACAAACCCCAGCAGCAGGAAGGATGGTCGGGAAAGAACAACACACAGAAACAGAAGCGGTAGGAGGGCACGAGGACTGTGCTGATGGGAGCCAGGGGTGCAACACCTTCAGCTCCCCCACGCAGGCAAAAGTGCTGCCTGAAGCCTGCCCAAGCCAGGCTTCAGCTGTGACCCAACTGAAGGCTACAGGCCAGGCATGGACATTTACCTGGGGAAGGAGTTCTGCAGCGAACAGGGTTAGCTGCCTCGAGCTGAATAACTGCCTAGTGGATGCACACACGGATAAAACAGGGCTCTGTTGGTCTGCCACGGCAGTCAGGCGGAGGGGACTGCAGGATGGACAGGCAGCTCAAATGCAGGCACTGTGGAGAGGCAAAGCTGTATGGGCACTGCTGGAGCTGACCGCCTGATGTAAAGAGCGGTGGGAGCCTGAGGATGTCCTTTGCATCCTTACAACACACAGAACACACTGGCAGAGGGCTACCAGAAGCTTGCAGCACAGCCTGGGCTGTACAGAAGGGACACGCAGTTGACAGCTGCTGAGTGGACAAACTCTGCTTCCTAAAGTGGCGCACTGCTGTTTTATTTGCTATTTGCCTACCTTACAAAAGCATCCAGTCTGAAATCAAGTTTTATTAGCAGTACCCTAGTGAGCCAAGGTGGCTGGCTGGAGGAAGAGACAAACTCGAACAGGCAGTTGCAGCCAGAGAGTCCGTGACTGACCCCGGAGAGCCGCCTCCGGAGAAGCAGCAGAGCCACCAGCATCTGGACACCAGGATGCAATGCTTATGTTAAAGGTAATGGAGTGAGACTGCCAACCAAGGGATGAGGGGAACTCGCAGCTGCCAAAAGACATTAGTATTTAAAGCAAAGGGAACAGAAGTGACCAAACATGAGAGGAATTCAACTCTTGCTGTCAGAAGGCTGTGCTTGCTGTCAGGTGCCCTGGTCCACACCCAAACCAGTGATGCTGGCACTGGGGGCTGTATTTTGGCCCATTCATCCCCCAGCTGGGCCCATTTGGAGACAACCTGGGGGGACTTAACCCCTTCTACACCATGCCGACCAGCTTCATGGCTGCACAGAGCTGTGTGAAATGGGTACCCTCTGCCGGCCCCAGGGGTGGGAGTGCTGGAGCAGTCCCTGCGAGGCTGCAGACTGGCTTCCCCAGCAGCCCACAATGGGGATTTGCAGTTGCTGCAGCACCCTGAAGTGTCCATGCACAGCATGCTGACTCCACGCCACAGTAATTCATAGCACAAGATGCACCAGCACCACTCGCTCGGGCTGCAGCAAACCCTGCTCCAACCTCCTGCTCTCAGCAGGAGAGATCAGCAGGACTCGGGAACACCACGAAGCAATAAAAGCCTTTCCCAAAAGTGACATGAGTCCCCTCTGAACAAACGGCCTTCCCTTACCCACCTCTGGAGATCAGAGCATCTCACAACTCTTGTGTAACAGCCTGCAAACACTTCCCCGGGATCAGTGCTGCCCACACGTGAGACAACTCCTGTCCGTTCTCAGCCCCTGTGACACAGAGACCAGCAGTCCTGGCAGGTAGGATGCTTTGCAACACACCTGAAAGGGACATGGGTGAGGTGAACTCTCTGAAAATAATGGTTTTTAACTAATTCTACCTTCCTTAAAATAGAATGAGGTTTAATAGAGTCCTTAAAAAAACCCAATCCCTTATCACCTACCTACACATCTCCAAGATTATCCCTAGAAAGACTCTCAAGAGCAAAATGAAATGTGTTGTTCAACGAAGCATCTCAGGAATACCAGTGCATAAAAAAAAATCTACTTATTACACAGCTCTATAAGTAAGAAAAGTAAGACACAACGCATTTTCCTCCCCATCACTAAAATATTTTGCTCAATCACAGATCCTTTGGATGAGGCTGGCAGCCCTGGACGGGGAAGTGTTTTCCAGCAGCAGCGCAGTGCAACGTACCGCAAGTCAGCGCTCTTCCTTTCAGACGATTTCAGTGAAACTTTGCCGTTTCTCATCTGCTTCCAAAGAGACAGAGTAACTCAGGACACGGATGCCCCAGAATATACTTAAGCCTTAGAACAGGCAGTGCCTTGGCAAACACCACTTTAAAAACAGAGCTTTCTAAGCAAGGGAACTAACAGACTCCGCTTCAGTCCCTGGGCAGTCACAGCAACACCTTCAGCAAATATTATGAAGGATATTTTCCAAGCTCTTTCTCTCTGTACCACACTGATCCTTTCTGGGAAGGGATATGACTGGCTCCATCTTCAAAAGAAGTTGCACCCACAGCCCTGGGCTATGAACTTCAGCACATCTCCCCATCACACCCTCGGGAGTCCAGCCCCAGCCTCAAAGAGTTGTGGGTTTATGCAGTGCCCTACCTGCAATAGTCTCACGCAGGATTTTCCCACCCTTTGTTTCTGCAGCAGAGCTGCAGGCAGAAGGCTCTGCAAATTCAAGTGCTCCTGCCCCTAACCTTGACATGACACAGCACGGTCTTAGGCTCGCCTTTCTGCAGGGACACAATGTGAGATCAAGGCCACCACTGCAGCTGTTTTGGAAAAAAACATGGTGAAAAGCAGCATGTTGGTGTCTTAACAACCATTTTTGCGATTTTTCTGATTTTTTTTGTTTAAATTCCATTGCAAAATCCCTGTGTGCTGGGAGAGAGAGGAGCACATGCAAGACCCTGTGTGGCTTTGCACCAAAGGGGAGCAGGGGACCTGGCAAAGTGTCTTCATGCAAAGGAAGGAGCGATGCCACTTGGAAGGCAGCAAGCAACGGTTTGGTTCTGCCAGGGTAGAAGCCCACCAGCCTCGCGTGGGTCAGCAAGCAGCCACGTTAGCACCAAGTGCCATTTCTTGCAGCCACAGCTATTCCTGATGGCCATGTCATGTCCAGCCCCACTTACACCAGCTCTATGCTGCAGTACCCGCACTCACAAGGCTCCAAATAGCTTGGACACGCACATGCCAGAGAGCGACTGCACACAGCATGATATCGCCCTGAACAAAGCCGGTGATGGGAGAGAAGCAGCACAGCACCTCGCACTGCTCCCCGGAGCCAACAGCATCCCCAAAACATGCTTCTGATCTGCTACCAAATTTTAACTCCATACCCTAAGTATGCAATTTGCTGCAGTGGAAACAAGATTTTTTTAAAGGCACAAATGTGAGTTTGGCTTTGGACCTAAATCCCAGTTTTTGAGCACTGAATGCATCTCCCGTAGGAGCCCCTGTCATTCAGCATGTTCAGGGAAACTGTTCACTGCACAAATCTGATGTTAGTGCCTCAGCATGAAACTCTGGGGACAGAGGCACGTCTTGGTGGTGCAGACAGTCCATTTCTGACAATGTCACTTCTTTTGTTCTGCTCCTTCACGTATTTTCTGCCACTTCCCAGATCCTCCCCTCACCCTTAATAAAACCTTTAGTGCTACAAAGACAGAAATTTCTCCTGCCCATGGCTACCCCACATTTAAAACCTCCTGGCTGCCGGGCTGCCCTGCAGCCCTGGTGCTAATGACATCCTCCCAAGCAGCCCATCTGCAGACTCTGCCTGTCCTGAGAACGGGCATCAGGGCAGGGAGCGGGGACGGTGGCAGCTGCCACCAGACCACCTCTCAACACCCAGCCTGTCACCTCCACTCTGTGAGGGGACACGTTCCTCGGCATGACAGCATGGTCAGCGTGCTGTCCCGCACCCTATCTGCTTCCCACCTCAGCACGAGCACAGACTCAGCCTTTCATCCAATCCTGAAAGAACGTGTTTTTCTCCTCTTTTTTTTTTTTTTTTAAGTGAACAAGAAGCTACAAGCGCGTATTTGGCCTTCACAACCGATGGGCTGCAGCCAAACTCTGCCATACGTTCCAGCTAATACATGTGGGCTTTGCTTCCCATCCAGGAAAGGTAAAAAAGGACATTTACGAGCTGGGATTCAGCAGGAGCATGTGGGAAGGAAGGGGTGGGGAGGGGATGCTATTTTTATTGCTGTAATTATTCGGTGGCCAAATCCCTGACCCTTGACGTCAGCTCTGGAGGGTCTGTTTAACTGACCAGTTGTCATGGAAAGGAGGAGGACTGGTCAGGAGGCACAGGCTGACGAGGAACAGCTCTTCACTGCCTGAATCCGCACACGGGCAGACCCCCTGCCTTCATTAGTCATCACCAGCTCACGGCCAAGAAATAAAAATGTCAATACTTTATTGCTGATACGTTGGCGGGGAACAAAAGCATCCAGGGAACTTTGCACCCTCCTTCCTGCCATAGGTTACTGTTAAAAAGCACAGGCCAAATCCTGATCTCAGTTTCCCCAGTGTAAAGGCAGAGAAACTCCACAGCCCGCAGCTGGGTCACCCCAGGTTCACATCGATGTATCCAAACTCAGCCCAGCCTCAGACCAGACTACACACACAGAAATATGCCATGTGCAGAGTACAGGGGTCCCTACTCCTCAGGAACAAACCCAATCACAACGGCTAATTCGTACCACCTCCAAAGGAAAAAACTAAGATAAATAACCCCTGAATCCCTTGCTCCAGATGTCAAGCACTGCCTCGAGCCCCAAGTCCTGCTAGCAAGGCTCCTGCAATGCTCAGGAGGTTGGCAGTGAATGGCTCAGTTACTGACACGATGTTTTATCATTACTGCCCACGCCATCCACGATGAAATCACCAGTTGTATGAGGAAATGGGAATAATCCTTGTTGAAACCTCAGGCACAGCTAGTGAGTACTGGTCATAAGTTTGCTTAGCAGGGCTAAATTGCATTGCTCATTCACATGCAGTTCATTATCAGCTGCCATTAGCTATTCCTGTGGCCAAGGACAACAAAAGGACTCGACAGAAGCCAGAGCAGAGCTGGCTAGGACATATGGATGAGAATTAACAGGCAGCACAAAAATCCTTTTAACAAATCCCAGCGCAACGCAGCACGTGGACAGGGCAGTTCAGCAGCAAGGCTCTGCCAAGGAGCAGCCAGCGGAGAAAGCTGTCATGAGATGAGCAAGGTGCAAAACACCACGGGAAACTGAGGAGATAAAATAACAGGGAAGGGGCAGGTTCCCAGGTTACAGCACAGCAGCAGGAGCCTGTTCTCCAAAGCCAGTGGGCTCTCCTGCGCTATCGGTACCCAGTTTTTCCCGAGTTGGGATGTTAACCTAGTTCACGCATTGGAATGCCTTTAGATCAAGACCTTAAAAGATCCATTGAAACCGTGTGAGTCACAGTACTGCCTTCTCCATCATCCAAGCCACGGCACCAGGGACTGCCAAGAAGTAAGAGGAATCCAGGCTTACCTTTTTTCCTCCAAAAGACGAGAAATATTGCAGGCTGGGACCTGCCACCAGTATATTTTGGAGCCCTGGCATGACTGCATAGCTATGAGGTGAGAAAGAGGAACTTGGCAAGACAAAAAAGTAGCCCTGGCCATCAACAAATGGCTGATTACTAGCCTGTATGAAATGAGCTTAGTGGGGCTAAGACCAGTTTGTTGTGTCCTGATTTGCAGTGGTGCTGAGCAGGGCTATGCTAATTTAACTATCAGTTGAAATGATGTGGAAATTTGCAAACACCATAGTTTTGCTTTTGGATTTGCTCTATTAAAAACAACAACAACAACAAAACAAACAAACAAAAAAAACCCCAAAAACAACAGAAAGTCACTACAACCATCTAGTCTAACTTTTAGTACAGCACCAGCCTGGAGTCAAGTCCAAAAAGTCAAGGCTGAGTCTCCTGTGAAGGCAGTGAGAGAGCCCAGTGTAATTCTTCGTATACTGGTTTCAACTGCTAGCTCACTTTCACCACAAAAACGTGCATTTGCTAGTGTCAGTACTGAACCACTGGGTCACCTCTTTCCCTCTCCGATAATACTTTCAACTCAAAATGAAACATTTCAGGAACATTTCAGTTGAAGTGGTCAGCAAGAACAGGGGCAGGGGCAGTTGGGTCAGTGTCCCAGGTTTAGGGCAGGATATTTAGTCCTGTCCTAAACCCGGGACACTGACCCAACCATCAAGACTCAGAGTTTTCCATCCCATAAATTGAGTTTATTTTTGTCTACATAATTTTAACTTTCTGAGCACTAACATTTAACCTCTGGTGAAGACTAGGAATGCTCTCTCAGAAAATCTAAATAAAGCGATGTTGCAAGAGATTACTTCTGGGATCTATTTATTTATCCAGTATCTGAGTAATATCAATTCTCAAGATTAAAGATAAATAAACATCGCTAATAGTAATAATCCAAATAATAATGATTATCTCACAGTTCTACTACAGGTCATTGTCTGGGATGTCTCATATAAATCCTACGAAAACGAGACCAGCTGATGGGGCAGACCTCGCAGGAGAGGTGGTGGCTGTGGTGAGAAATGGCCTCAGTAGGCTGCTCCCACAAAGACTTTCTATTAGCGTGATTTTGCACGTTATTCCGTGTCACTACCCATGAGATGCCATCAGTGAAATCGCCACCTTTCCCTTTTCCCCAGGACAGGACACTATTGTCTGCTTAAGCCCATGCAGCATTACAGCATGAAGGAAAATGGAACAAAACATTCATGGAAAGTATCAACCCTTGAGTGAAAGCAACTACACTGGTGTGAATCCAGAGTTACTCTGTGATCCCTAGGTAGGTAATCCAGATGTCTGTCAAGGAGACAAAAGACTCTGGCCCAGTGCAACAGCGCAGAGATGGGCAGCAGCGAGTAGTTACTTGAGGTGGAAAGAATTCAGTGGAGATGTCTTAACAACCATCCTGAGGCTTGCTACAGGCGCTCAGAGACAGACGCCCAAGCGTGGCCGATGGTAAAGCTCACATAAGCACTGACACAAGACAGAACGATCAGTCTGGAGTGGTTAGAGGCCTGGTTTTATATACACAGGTCTCCGCCCTTGAGTGTGGATTCCCATAAATAGGGAGTTTTCAAAGGCAGAACTGGAGTAGGGCAATAATCTGTATCACAAAGGTTTCTGCGTGTTTTGGGCTCCCCGCTCTGTTTCCCTTTTTTTTCTCCTGTGGTCTTTTATCAAGTTATTATTGTGTCTGTATTGCATTTCAGAAATCTTGGTGGCGTGGGTGGGCAGGAGAGCACGGTGCAACCCAAGGACATGCTCCCAGCGGTGCCTCCAGCGCTGCCCCATCAGCTGCAGGGTGGAAGACCCAGCAGAGAAGATAACAGCGCAAAGTCAGTGTTCTCCCCAAACAAGACCACTAGAAAGATTAAGCTGCCTGTATAAAGTTTGTATGACCAGAAAAATATTATCATTTTTGGACCAGGCTGACTTGCAGGAGTCAGCACCAGGACTGGAAGTGATGCTCTGTCACAGGGTTCCATGGCAGACCATCCGCAGCAAGCTCCAACACAGCTACTGAGTCAGCAGCTCGTGGCCAGGAAACGCTCAGTGTATATTGTTCCCTCCTTCTCCCTTGCTCTCAGAACTAGAAACCCCCCAAAAAGGGGGGTTAGAAACATCATGGCCTGCAGGCTAGGTTTTAACAGAAACAAGATGACTAAGGCAGCAAAGCGAGGAGGATGTGATTAATAAAATATTTAAGACGGCAAAGAGATCCCCCCCACACCCATCTGCCAAACCTAGAGGGTATTTCATTGACAAAGACCAAGCAGCCAGCACACAGCAGAGAGCCACCAGCATAAGGCAAACTGCCCTTCTGCCCATGGGACATGATATCAGAAACCCACTGAAGGACCTTTTCTCTGTGGGCTGGAGACCCCACTACATGCACTACAAGAGTTAAATCCCATGTTCTCATCACCTTCCCTGTTTCCACATCTTCTCAAAACCCATCTCACTCTAACTGCCTCAGCTAGCTGTACCCAGTATATTTCTAAATTGCCTGAAAACATCAGCTATCCCAGGAAAAGGAGGAGTCTTCCTGCTGCAATATATATTTGGAAGCTGCAAAGACTTGTGAGCACATTTGGATTTGGGCTGCTTGTTCAAAGCAATTTGTCTACAGTCTCTGTAGAGACCGCAATCAGCCTCAGAGGCCTGATCCAGAACCCAAAGTCCATAGAAACCTTCAGCTGAATCCACAAGCTGTCCCAGTCCTGCAGTGCACCACAGTCTCCCCTCACATCATGCTAGAGTCACCAAAAAAGACTCTGATCGCATCTGTGAAGCAGAACAGTGGTCTTCAGAAGACCAGTGTTTCTATCTCAGAAAAGTACAGAGAAAAAATAAAATTAGGAAATAATTTAGGGAACTGACAGGATGACATGGATTTAGAGACTGATGGGACATGTTCTTACAGAGGGATACCACTGGCATTTAACCTAACCACATCATCACCTTCGTGCACCTCTTCTGTGCTCTGCAGGAGTATCTTGAGCATCTGCTCAGAAGCAGGAGCAACACAGCCCAGGGCAGCTGCTGCGACAGTCCAGTATGCAGCAAAAAAACTCCCAAACCTCCAATTCTAATACCGGTTTTCCACCATTTCACTGCAGAGACTAATAAAGTCACCACAACTGGGCCACGCTGTGCTGGCGCTTGCTCTGAAGTGGGAGACCAGAGGCAGAGGGAGACCCCAGCCTGCCCCCAGGGCACACAGGGCGGCTCTGCTGCCCCAAAAGCAGCAGAGGCACACAAGGTGCTGGCCAACATTTGGCTTGTGCATCTGTCCAGCAGGACTAAAAGCCTTTGCTTTTCATACCCCACAGGAGTGTTGCAAGGATTAGCTCATGTTCAGCACCATTTTCAAAGCACCGCACAAGAGCCAAACCCTTCGATTTTTTTAATCTATTCCTTGCTCTGTCACTCCCTCCCGAAGGGATGCATTTCTCCCCTCCTGAGAAACAAACAAGCATGAGGTCAGCAGGAGTGGGAGGTGGGAAGCGCATTCCAGGCTGCTCCTCCTCTCTCAAACCACAAATGCCACCAACCTCTGCAGTCTGTCCAGCCCGGCACCCCACGCAAGTGCCCAGCACCCAGGCCTCCCCACGCAGCCCAGGGAGGGGCTGGACATGACCCACAGCAGGACGTTTAACCTCATCTCATTTCCTTTTGGGTTTCAAGGAGCAAAACAGGGGGGTCAAACAGCTGCCCCTGGAGCCGTGCAGCTTGCCCACGCACCCACGGCAAGGCGGAGGGGGTCTGCACAAGCCCCACTTTGCAGCTCCCCTTCTCAGATGAAAAGCTGAGCAGATGCTGCAGCCGAGGTCTCCCCGGAGGGTGCGTGCGCCAATGCATCCCAACTCTCAGGGAACATGCCGAAGCCTTGGCACTCAGCCTTGGCACGAGGGGATGGTTCACATCCGAGTGTACGTAAGTGCTAGACATTAGACCTCGTGTTTTGTGCAAGTGCAGGCAAATCCGACGTGGGGCATTTTCTTCTGCGCGCAGACTCTTTGAGCTAGGTCAAAAGAGCAATCCTGGGAACAGAGCTCACGCGCAGGCAGCAGCAGGGTGAGGATGTGGACAAACCACCACAGGTTGCTCTGCGGAACAAAGCTGATCAGAGCGCTGCTTACAAAACCCAAGAGCATCCGAAAGGGTTAAAGAACAAGGTATTAAAAACATAAACAGCTCTATTCAAAGAGTACATTCCCTTGGCTACAGTGCCCAAAACCTGGGCATCCATGCAGATAGCAAGAACATCCTCAGAGAGCAGGAAAATCAAAGTGTTAGCATGAATATAAAATCTCCCGACATCGCAAAAGCGACTTAAGATGATTCACATGTAACAAAAAAGACTGTTTTCACCACACTGGTTTGATAAGTTTACAATGCATTTTTAAATGAGGAAAATAAAAACCTCAGACCCAGAAGAAGCAGAAACAGCAGAATAGACCATATTTTCCCAAATCGTCTGGATTTTTGTACATCGGTTTCACTGAAATGGGAGACAAAAAACCCACTCCCTAATTCCGAGGAAAGTTTTCAATGAGCTTGATGTAAGCAAGCCTTTGTGACTCTGGGAAAGACTTTGAATTCACAAGAAGAAATCACTTCATTTTTTTAGCATGGCAAATTTAGCGTCACTTCCCACAGATGGTGACATTACACAGAGCATCTTTAAGGGTAAGGACCACAGGAATATTCTGCCAGCCTCACTGGGATTGCATACAAGCCAAACTATAGTCCCAGTTCACTCCCAGGATTCTTTAAGGACCTCTATACAGCACATGAACACTAGAGTTTAAGCCAATGCAGTTCTAGTCCCTGACTTGTAAAAATGGCATTAAAGCAATATAAAGGGAGTGTAGAAAAAGCAACATAGCTATGATTTTCCAAAAGGTTTTAAAATGCAGTAGCTGCTTTTGCCTCCTTGTTCTGCTGCTGTGTAGGCACTTGCACTGCCTAAGACAGATGTCTGCTTCTCCAACTGGAAATGGATTTCAACAGAATCACCCTCCCCGTGCTCCGCTGTGCAGGTCTTCACCTATTAAGTTGCCTGTAGTAACTAAAAGGTTATGAATGTGCTCAAATAAAGCAGAAATCCAGAGGGAAATGTTCCAGAAATGTTTTAAACATTCAGCTTGGCATGAAATAAAATTCCCACAGTTTCTGTCCTTACTAGTCATGAACAGGAAGACTTACTACAGGTACCTGGCTTGACAGAGCACAGGTCTTGAACGAAAAGAAAAATACCATTAACTATCCTGGCATGGGTTGTGTTTTGGGGGGGGGGGGGGGGTTGGGGTTTTTTTTCTTCTTTTTGGCAAGGAAGTTCAAAGAATAACACCATTTTCCTCAGGGAAGGTAACAGCTACAAGGCAGTAAGTTACTGGGATAAGAGGATGATACTCAAGGTGTCAGTGGCTGCTAAATACTGACTGTACAGTGTTATGCAAAGTATCTCATATCACACAACAGGATAAAGACCATCAGGTACCAGCAGCAGAGGTTATATACCTCCCAGCTTTGCACACACTCCCAGCTCCTGGAACACAGCATTGGTTCAGTTTGTCTGAAAGGGAAACAACCCTGGCAGAAAGCATGAGGGTGTTACTGGCAGGGGGGAGAGGGTCTGGGGGCTTTTCTCTGCAAACTCTCCACCAAAGACAGATCATTTTCAGAATTACACTACGTTACACTAAAAGACAAACAAAAACATCACTCCCCCAAAACAAAAAACGAAACAGGAAAGGCACAGGTAAGCCAAGGCTGGACAGAGTCCGAGTTGCCATCCAGGATGCTGTGTGTCGGGAACAGGCCACAGCCGCTGCCCCTACACATCAGTGAGAAGGGAGGGGGGGACCATACCTGGGCGGCTTGAGAGAGATAGAAGGGGGGGACCACACCTGGGATGTTTGGGGAGGATGGAAGAGAGGATGACCGTTTGGAGGGGGGCGGTTGGGAGGGACGGGGC